>CM065591.1:212079111-212181170 GCA_033119425.1 Bufotes viridis
TGAAACTTGGTCAGCCACAGCTGAAACCACTGATTTATGGTATTGCTATTTTGGCAATTGAATTTCAACCCAGAACAAAATATATGTTTTGGCGGACACTATTATAGTTTGCCAGCCAGTGCTGCGACACCAGAATTAGGGGATTGCTATTTTGGCAAATGAATTTCACCCCAGAACAAAATATACCCTGTTACGGACAGATTTAAACTAGGCCTGCAACAGCTGGAACACCAGATTCAGGGTTTTGCTATTTTGGCAATTAAATTTCACCCCAGAACAAAATATATGATTTGCAGGACACTATTACAGTTTGCCAGCCAGTGCTTGGACACCAGATTTAGGTGATTGCTATTTTGGCAATTGAATTTAACCCCAGAATAAAGTATACCCTGTTACGGACAGATTTAAACTAGGCCTGCAACAGCTGGAACACCAGATTCAGGGTATTGCTATTTTGACAATTGAATTTCACCCCAGAACAAAATATATGATTTGGCAGGACACTATTACAGTTTGCCAGCCAGTGCTTGGACACCAGATTTAGGGGATTGCTATTTTGGCAATTGAATTTCACCCCAGAATAAAGTATACCCTGTTACGGACAGATTTAAACTAGGAGTGAAAGAGCTGGAACACCAGATTCAGGGTATTGCTATTTTGACAATTGAATTTCACCCCAGAACAAAATATATGATTTGCAGGACACTATGAAACTTGGCCAGCCACAGCTGAAACCACTGATTTATGGTATTGCTATTTTGGCAATTGAATTTCACCCCAGAACAAAATATATGTTTTGGCGGACACTATTACAGTTTGCCAGCCAGTGCTGGGACACCAGAATTAGGGGATTGCTATTATGGCAATTGAATTTCACCCCAAAACAAAATATACCCTGTTACGGACAGATTTAATCTAGGCCTGCAACAGCTGGAACACCAGATTAAGGGTATTGCTCTTTTGGCAATTGAATTTCACCCCAGAACAAAATATATGTTTTGGCGGACACTATTACAGTTTGCCAGTAAGTGCTGGGACACCACAATTAGGGGATTGCTATTTTGGCAATTGAATTTCACCCCAGAATAAAGTATACCCTGTTACGGACAGATTTAAACTAGGCCTGCAACAGCTGGAACACCAGATTCAGGGTCTTGCTCTTTTGGCAATTGAATTTCACCCCAGAACAAAATATATGTTTTGGAGGACACTATTATAGTTTGCCAGCCACAGCTGAAACCACTGATTTATAGTATTGCTATTTTGGCAATTGAATTTCACCCCAGAACAAAATATATGTTTTGGCGTACACTATTATAGTTTGCAAACCAGTGCTGGGACACCAGATTTAGGGGATTGCTATTTTGGCAATTGAATTTGACCCCAGAACAAAATATACCCTGTTACGGACAGATTTAAACTAGGCCTGCAATAGCTGGAACACCAGATTCAGGGTATTGCTATTTTGGCAATTGAATTTCACCCCAGAACAAAATATATGATTTTCAGGACACTATGACACTTGGCCAGCCACAGCTGAAACCACTGATTCATGGAATTGCTATTTTGGCAATTGAATTTCACCCCAGAACAAAATATACCCTGTTACGGACAGATTTAAACTAGGCCTGCAACAGCTGGAACACCAGATTCAGGGTATTGCTATTTTGGCAATTAAATTTAACCCCAGAACAAAATATATGATTTGCAGGACACTATTACAGTTTGCCAGCCAGTGCTGGGACACCAGAATTAGGGGATTGCTATTTTGGCAATTGAATTTCACCCCAGAATAAAGTATACCCTGTTACGGACAGATTTAAACTAGGCCTGCATCAGCTGGAACACCAGATTAAGGGTATTGCTCTTTTGGCAATTGAATTTCACCCCAGAACAAAATATATGTTTTGGCGGACACTATTACAGTTTGCCAGCCAGTGCTGGGACACCAGAATTAGGGGATTGCTATTTTGGCAATTGAATTTCACCCCAGAATAAAGTATACCCCGTTACGGACAGATTTAAACTAGGCCTGCAACAGCTGGAACACCAGATTCAGGGTATTGCTATTTTGGCAATTGAATTTCACCCCAGAACAAAATATATGTTTTGGCGGACACTATTATAGTTTGCCAGCCACAGCTGAAACCACTGATTTATAGTATTGCTATTTTGGCAATTGAATTTCACCCCAGAACAAAATATATGTTTTGGCGTACACTATTATAGTTTGCAAACCAGTGCTGGGACACCAGATTTAGGGGATTGCTATTTTGGCAATTGAATTTGACCCCAGAACAAAATATATGATTTGCAGGACACTATGAAAATTGGCCAGCCACAGCTGAAACCACTGATTCATGGAATTGCTATTTTGGCAATTGAATTTCACCCCAGAACAAAATATATGTTTTGGCAGACACTATTATAGTTTGCCAGCCACAGCTGAAACCACTGATTTATGGTATTGCTATTTTGGCAATTGAATTTCACCGCAGAATAAAGTATACCCTGTTACGGACAGATTTAAACTAGGCCTGCAACAGCTGGAACACCAGATTCAGGGTATTGCTATTTTGGCAATTGAATTTCACCCCAGAACAAAATATATGATTTGCAGGACACTATGAAACTTGGCCAGCCACAGCTGAAACCACTGATTTATTGTATTACTATTTTGGCAATTGAATTTCAACCCAGAACAAAATATATGTTTTGGCGGACACTATAATAGTTTGCCAGCCAGTGCTGGGACACCAGATTTAGGGGATTGCTATTTTGGCAATTGAATTTCACCCCAGAACAAAATATACCCTGTTACCGACAGATTTACACTAGGCCTGCAAACAGCTGGAACACCAGATTCAGGGTATTGCTATTTTGGCAATTGAATTTCACCCCAGAACAAAATATATCCTTTGCAGGACACTATGAAACTTGGCCAGCCACAGCTGAAACCACTGATTTATGGTATAGCTCTTTTGGCAATTGAATTTCACCCCAGAACAAAATATATGTTTTGGCGGACACTATTATAGTTTGCCAGCCAGTGCTGGGACACCAGATTTAGGGGATTGCTATTTTGGCAATTGAATTTCACCCCAGAATAAAATATACCCTGTTACAGACAGATTTAAACTAGGCCTGCAACATCTGGAACACCAGATTCAGGGTATTGCTATTTTGGCAATTGAATTTCACCCCAGAACAAAATATATGATTTGCAGGACACTATGAAACTTGTCCAGCCACAGCTGAAACCACTGATTTATGGTATTGATATTTTGGCAATTGAATTTCACCCCAGAACAAAATATATGTTTTGGCGGACACTATTATAGTTTGCCAGCCACAGCTGAAACCACTGATTTATAGTATTGCTATTTTGGCAATTGAATTTCACCCCAGAACAAAATATATGTTTTGGCGGACACTATTGTAGTTTGCAAGCCAGTGCTGGGACACCAGATTTAGGGGATTGCTATTTTGGTAATTGAATTTAACCCCAGAATAAAATATACCCTGTTACAGACAGATTTAAACTAGGCCTGCAACAGCTGGAACACCAGATTCAGTGTATTGCTATTTTGGCAATTCAATTTCACCCCAGAACAAAATATATGATTTGCAGGACACTATGAAACTTGGCCAGCCACAGCTGAAACCACTGATTTATGGTATTACTATTTTGACAATTGAATTTCACCCCAGAACAAAATATATGTTTTGGCGGACACTATTATAGTTTGCCAGCCACAGCTGAAACCAATGATTAATGATATTGCTATTTTAGCAATTGAATTTCACCCCAGAACAAAATATACCCTGTTACAGACAGATTTAAACTAGGCCTGCAACAGCTGGTACACCAGATTCAGGGTATTGATATTTTGACAATTGAATTTCACCCCAGAACAAAATATATGATTTGCAGGACACTATGAAACTTGTCCAGCCACAGCTGAAACCACTGATTTATGGTATTGATATTTTGGCAATTGAATTTCACCCCAGAATAAAGTATACCCTGTTATGGACAGATTTAAACTAGGCCTGCAACAGCTTGAACACCAGATTAAGGGTATTGCTATTTTGACAACTGAATTTCACCTCAAAACAAAATATATGATTTGCAGGACACTATGAAACTTGGTCAGCCACAGCTGAAACCACTGATTTATGGTATTGCTATTTTGGCAATTGAATTTCAACCCAGAACAAAATATATGATTTGCAGGACACTATTACAGTTTTCCAGCCAGTGCTTGGACACCTGATTTAGGGGATTGCTATTTTGGCAATTGAATTTCACCCCAGAATAAAGTATACCCTGTTATGGACAGATTTAAACTAGGCCTGCAACAGCTGGAACACCAGATTCAGGGTATTGCTATTTTGACAATTGAATTTCACCCCAGAACAAAATATATGATTTGCAGGACACTATGAAACTTGGTCAGCCACAGCTGAAACCACTTATTTATGGTATTGCTATTTTGGCAATTGAATTTCACCCCAGAACAAAATATATGTTTTGGCGGACACTATTACAGTTTGCCAGCCAGTGCTGGGACACCAGAATTAGGGGATTGCTATTTTGGCAATTTAATTTCACCCCAGAACAAAATATACCCTGTTACGGACAGATTTAAACTAGGTCTGCAACAGCTGGAACAGCACATTCAGGGTATTGCTATTTTGGCAATCGATTTTCACCCCAGAACAAAATATATCCTTTGCAGGACACTATGAAACTTGGCCAGCCACATCTGATACCACTGATTTATGGTATAGCTTTTTTGGCAATTGAATTTCACCCCAGAACAAAATATATGTTTTGGCGGACACTATTATAGTTTGCCAGCCACAGCTGAAACCACTGATTTATAGTATTGCTATTTTGGCAATTGAATTTCACCCCAGAACAAAATATATGTTTTGGCGTACACTATTATAGTTTGCAAACCAGTGCTGGGACACCAGATTTAGGGGATTGCTATTTTGGCAATTGAATTTGACCCCAGAACAAAATATACCCCGTTACGGACCGATTTAAACTAGGCCTGCAACAGCTGGAACACCAGATTCAGTGTATTGCTATTTTGGCAATTGAATTTCACCCCAGAACAAAATATATGATTTGCAGGACACTATGAAACTTGGCCAGCCACAGCTGAAACCACTGATTCATGGAATTGCTATTTTGGCAATTGAATTTCACACCAGAACAAAATATATGTTTTGGCGGACACTATTATAGTTTGCCAGCCACAGCTGAAACCACTGATTTATGGTATTGCTATTTTGGCAATTGAATTTGACCCCAGAATAAAGTATACCCTGTTACGGACAGATTTAAACTAGGCCTGCAACAGATGGAACACCAGATTCAGGGTATTGCTATTTTGACAATTGAATTTCACCCCAGAAGAAAATATATGATTTGCAGGACACTATGAAACTTGGTCAGCCACAGCTGAAACCACAGATTTATGGTATTGCTATTTTGGCAATTGAATTTCAACCCAGAACAAAATATATGTTTTGGCGGACACTATTATAGTTTGCCAGCCAGTGCTGCGACACCAGATTTAGGGGATTGCTATTTTGGCAAATGAATTTCACCCCAGAACAAAATATACCCTGTTACGGACAGATTTAAACTAGGCCTGCAACAGCTGGAACACCAGATTCAGGGTATTGCTATTTTGGCAATTGAATTTCACCCCAGAACAAAATATATGATTTGCAGGACACTATGAAACTTGGCCAGCCACAGCTGAAACCACTGATTCATGGAATTGCTATTTTGGCAATTAAATTTCACACCAGAACAAAATATATGTTTTGGCGGACACTATTATAGTTTGCCAGCCACAGCTGAAACCACTGATTTATGGTATTGCTATTTTGGCAATTGAATTTCACCCCAGAATAAAGTATACCCTGTTACGGACAGATTTAAACTAGGACTGCAACAGCTGGAACACCAGATTCAGGGTATTGCTATTTTGGCAATTGAATTTCACCCCAGAACAAAATATATGATTTGCAGGACACTATGAAACTTGGCCAGCCACAGCTTAAACCACTGATTTATGGTATTGCTATTTTGGCAATTGAATTTCACCCCAGAACAAAATATATGTTTTGGCGGACACTATTATAGTTTGCCAGCCACAGCTGAAACCAATGATTAATGATATTGCTCTTTAGGCAATTGAATTTCACCCCAGAACAAAATATACCCTGTTACAGACAGATTTAAACTATTCCTGCAACATCTGGAACACCAGATTCAGGGTATTGATATTTTGACAATTGAATTTCACCCCAGAACAAAATATATGATTTGCAGGACACTATGAAACTTGGCCAGCCACAGCTAAAAAAAAACACTGATTTATGGTATTGCTATTTTGGCAATTGAATTTCACCCCAGAACAAAATATTAATTTTTTGCGAACACTATTATAGTTTGCCAGCCACAGCTGAAACCACTGATTTATGGTATTGCTATTTTGGCAATTGAATTTCACCCCAGAATAAAGTATACCCTGTTACGGACAGATTTAAACTAGGCCTGCAACAACTGGAACACCAGATTCAGGGTATTGCTAATTTGACAATTGAATTTCACCCCAGAACAAAATATATGATTTGCAGGACAGTATGAAACTTGGTCAGCCACAGCTGAAACCACTGATTTATGGTATTGCTATTTTGGCAATTGAATTTCAACCCAGAACAAAATATATGTTTTGGCGGACACTATTATAGTTTGCCAGCCAGTGCTGCGACACCAGATTTAGGGGATTGCTATTTTGACAAATGAATTTCACCCCAGAACAAAATATACCCTGTTACGGACAGATTTAAACTAGGCCTGCAACAGCTGGAACACCAGATTCAGGGTATTGCTATTTTGGCAATTAAATTTCACCCCAGAACAAAATATATGATTTGCAGGACACTATTACAGTTTGCCAGCCAGTGCTGGGACACCAGATTTAGGGGATTGCTATTTTGGCAATTGAATTTCACCCCAGAATAAAGTATACCCTGTTACGGACAGATTTAAACTAGGCCTGCAACAGTGTGAACACCAGATTCAGGGTATTGCTATTTTGACAATTGAATTTCACCCCAGAACAAAATATATGATTTGCAGGACACTATGAAACTTGGCCAGCCACAGCTGAAACCACTGATTTATGGTATTGCTATTTTGGCAATTGAATTTCACCCCAGAACAAAATATATGTTTTGGCGGACACTATTACAGTTTGCCAGCCAGTGCTGGGACACCAGAATTAGGGGATTGCTATTTTGGCAATTGAATTTCACCCCAGAACAAAATATACCCTGTTACGGACAGATTTAAACTGGGCCTGCAACAGCTGGAACACCAGATTCAGGGTATTGCTATTTTGGCAATTAAATTTCACCCCAGAACAAAATATATGATTTGCAGGACACTATTACAGTTTGCCAGCCAGTGCTGGGAAACCAGAATTAGGGGATTGCTATTTTGGCAATTGAATTCCACCCCAGAATGAAGTATACCCTCTTACGGACAGATTTAAACTAGACCTGCAACAGCTGGAACACCAGATTCAGGGTATTGCTCTTTTGGCAATTGAATTTCACCCCAGAACAAAATATATGTTTTGGCGGACACTATTATAGTTTACCAGCCACAGCTGAAACCACTGATTTATAGTATTGCTATTTTGGCAATTGAATTTCACCCCAGAACAAAATATATGTTTTGGCGTACACTATTATAGTTTGCAAACCAGTGCTGGGACACCAAATTTAGGGGATTGCTATTTTAGCAATTGAATTTGACCACAGAACAAAATATATGATTTGCAGGACACTATGAAACTAGGCCTGCAACAGCTGGAACACCAGATTCAGGGTATTGCTATTTTGGCAATTGAATTTCACCCCAGAACAAAATATATGATTTGCAGGACACTATGAAACTTGGCCAGCCACAGCTGAAACCACTGATTCATGGAATTGCTATTTTGGCAATTGAATTTCACCCCAGAACAAAATATATGTTTTGGCGGACACTATTATAGTTTGCCAGCCCCAGCTGAAACCACTGATTTATGGTATTGCTATTTTGGCAATTGAATTTCACCCCAGAATAAAGTATACCCTGTTACGGACAGATTTAAACTAGGCCTGCAACAGCTGGAACACCAGATTCAGGGTATTGCTATTTTGGCAATTCAATTTCACCCCAGAACAAAATATATGATTTGCAGGACACTATGAAACTTGGCCAGCCACAGCTGAAACCACTGATTTATGGTATTGCTATTTTGGCAATTGAATTTCACCCCAGAACAAAATATATGTTTTGGCGGACACTATTACAGTTTGCCAGCCAGTGCTGGGACACCAGAATTAGGGGATTGCTATTTTGGCAATTGAATTTCACACCAGAACAAAATATATATTTTGGCGGACACTATTATAGTTTGCCAGCCAGTGCTGGGACACCAGAATTAGGGGATTGCTATTTTGGCAATTGAATTTCACCCAAGAACAAAATATACCCTGTTACGATCAGATTTAAACTAGGCCTGCAACAGCTGGAACACCAGATTCAGGGTATTGCTATTTTGACAATTGAATTTCACCCCAGAACAAAATATATGATTTGCAGGACACTATGAAACTTGGCAAGCCACAGCTGAAACCACTGATTTATGGTATTGTTATTTTGGCAATTGAATTTCACCGCAGAACAAAATATATGTTTTGGCGGACACTATTATAGTTTGCCAGCCAGTGCTGGGACACCAGATTTAGGGGATTGCTATTTTGGCAATTGAATTTCACCCCAGAATAAAATATACCCTGTTACAGACAGATTTAAACTAGGCCTGCAACATCTGGAACACCAGATTCAGGGAATTGCTATTTTGGCAATTGAATTTCACCCCAGAACAAAATATATGATTTGCAGGACACTATGAAACTTGTCCAGCCACAGCTGAAACCACTGATTTATGGTATTGATATTTTGGCAATTGAATTTCACCCCAGAACAAAATATATGTTTTGGCGGACACTATTATAGTTTGCCAGCCACAGCTGAAACCACTGATTTATAGTATTGCTATTTTGGCAATTGAATTTCACCCCAGAACAAAATATATGTTTTGGCGGACACTATTGTAGTTTGCAAGCCAGTGCTGGGACACCAGATTTAGGGGATTGCTATTTTGGCAATTGAATTTCACCCCAGAACAAAATATACCCTGTTACGGACAGATTTAAACTAGGCCTGCAACAGCTGGAACACCAGATTCAGTGTATTGCTATTTTGGCAATTGAATTTCACCCCAGAACAAAATATATGATTTGCAGGACACTATGAAACTTGGCCAGCCACAGCTGAAACCACTGATTTATGGTATTACTATTTTGACAATTGAATTTCACCCCAGAACAAAATATATGTTTTGGCGGACACTATTATAGTTTGCCAGCCACAGCTGAAACCAATGATTAATGATATTGCTATTTTGGCAATTGAATTTCACCCCAGAACAAAATATACCCTGTTACAGACAGATTTAAACTAGGCCTGCAACAGCTGGAACACCAGATTCAGGGTATTGATATTTTGACAATTGAATTTCACCCCAGAACAAAATATATGATTTGCAGGACACTATGAAACTTGTCCAGCCACAGCTGAAACCACTGATTTATGGTATTGCTATTTTGGCAATTGAATTTCACCCCAGAATAAAGTATACCCTGTTATGGGACAGATATTAAGCTAGGCCTGCAACAGCTGGAACACCAGATTAAGGGTATTGCTATTTTGACAACTGAATTTCACCCCAGAACAAAATATATGATTTGCAGGACACTATGAAACTTGGCCAGCCACAGCTGAAACCACTGATTTATGGTATTGCTATTTTGGCAATTGAATTTCACCCCAGAACAAAATATATGTTTTGGCGGACACTATTATAGTTTGCCAGCCAGTGCTGGGACACCAGATTTAGGGGATTGCTATTTTGGCAATTGAATTTCACCCCAGAACAAAATATACCCTGTTACGGACAGATTTAAACTAGGCCTGCAACAGCTGGAACACCAGATTCAGGGTATTGCTATTTTGGCAATTGAATTTCACCCCAGAACAAAATATATGATTTGCAGGACACTATGAAACTTGGCCAGCCACAGCTGAAACCACTGATTTATGGTATTGCTATTTTGGCAATTGAATTTCACCCCAGAACAAAATATATGTTTTGGCGGACACTATTATAGTTTGCCAGCCAGTGCTGGGACACCAGATTTAGGGGATTGCTATTTTGGCAATTGAATTTCACCCCAGAACAAAATATACCCTGTTACGGACAGATTTAAACTAGGCCTGCAACAGCTGGAACACCAGATTCAGGGTATTGCTATTTTGGCAATTGAATTTCACCCCAGAACAAAATATATGATTTGCAGGACACTATGAAACTTGGCCAGCCACAGCTGAAACCACTGATTTATGGTATTGCTATTTTGGCAATTGAATTTCACCCCAGAACAAAATATATGTTTTGGCGGACACTATTATAGTTTGCCAGCCACAGCTGGAACACCAATGATTAATGGTATTGCTATTTTGGCAATTGAATTTCACCCCAGAACAAAATATACCCTGTTACAGACAGATTTAAACTAGGCCTGCAACAGCTGGAACACCAGATTCAGGGTATTGATATTTTGACAATTGAATTTCACCCCAGAACAAAATATATGATTTGCAGGACACTATGAAACTTGGCCAGCCACAGCTGAAAACCACTGATTTATGGTATTGCTATTTTGGCAATTGAATTTCACCCCAGAACAAAATATATGTTTTGGCGGACACTATTATAGTTTGCCAGCCACAGCTGAAACCACTGATTTATGGTATTGCTATTTTGGCAATTGAATTTCACCCCAGAATAAAGTATACCCTGTTACGGACAGATTTAAACTAGGCCTGCAACAGCTGGAACACCAGATTCAGGGTATTGCTATTTTGACAACTGAATTTCACCCCAGAACAAAATATATGATTTGCAGGACACTATGAAACTTGGTCAGCCACAGCTGAAACCACTGATTTATGGTATTGCTATTTTGGCAATTGAATTTCAACCCAGAACAAAATATATGTTTTGGCGGACACTATTATAGTTTGCCAGCCAGTGCTGCGACACCAGAATTAGGGGATTGCTATTTTGGCAATTGAATTTCACCCCAGAACAAAATATACCCTGTTACGGACAGATTTAAACTAGGCCTGCAACAGCTGGAACACCAGATTAAGGGTTTTGCTATTTTGGCAATTAAATTTCACCCCAGAACAAAATATATGATTTGCAGGACACTATTACAGTTTGCCAGCCAGTGCTTGGACACCAGATTTAGGGGATTGCTATTTTGGGAATTGAATTTCACCCCAGAATAAAGTATACCCTGTTACGGACAGATTTAAACTAGGCCTGCAACAGCTGGAACACCAGATTCAGGGTATTGCTATTTTGACAATTGAATTTCACCCCAGAACAAAATATATGATTTGCAGGACACTATGAAACTTGGCCAGCCACATCTGAAACCACTGATTTATGGTATTGCTATTTTGGCAATTGAATTTCACCCCAGAACAAAATATATGTTTTGGCGGACACTATTACAGTTTGCCAGCCAATGCTGGGACACCAGAATTAGGGGATTGCTATTTTGGCAATTTAATTTCACCCCAGAACAAAATATACCCTGTTACGGATAGATTTAAACTAGGCCTGCAACAGCTGGAACACCACATTCAGGGTATTGCTATTTTGGCAATCGATTTTCACCCCAGAACAAAATATATCCTTTGCAGGACACTATGAAACTTGGCCAGCCACATCTGAAACCACGGATTTATGGTATTGCTCTTTTGGCAATTAAATTTCACCCCAGAAAAAAATATATGTTTTGGCGGACACTATTATAGTTTGCCAGCCACAGCTGAAACCACTGATTTATAGTATTGCTATTTTGGCAATTGAATTTCACCCCAGAACAAAATATATGTTTTGGCGTACACTATTATAGTTTGCAAACCAGTGCTGGGACACCAGATTTAGGGGATTGCTATTTTGGCAATTGAATTTGACCCCAGAACAAAATATACCCCGTTACGGACAGATTTAAACTAGGCCTGCAACAGCTGGAACACCAGATTCAGGGTATTGCTATTTTGGCAATTGAATTTCACCCCAGAACAAAATATATGATTTGCAGGACACTATGAAACTTGGCCAGCCACAGCTGAAACCACTGATTCATGGAATTGCTATTTTGGCAATTGAATTTCACCCCAGAACAAAATATATGTTTTGGCGGACACTATTATAGTTTGCCAGCCACAGCTGAAACCACTGATTTATGGTATTGCTATTTTGGCAATTGAATTTCACCCCAGAATAAAGTATACCCTGTTACAGACAGATTTAAACTAGGCCTGCAACAGCTGGAACACCAGATTCAGGGTATTGCTATTTTGACAATTGAATTTCACCCCAGAACAAAATATATGATTTGCAGGACACTATGAAACTTGGCCAGCCACAGCTGAAACCACTGATTTATGGTATTGCTATTTTGGCAATTGAATTTCACCCCAGAACAAAATATATGTTTTGGCGGACACTATTATAGTTTGCCAGCCACAGCTGAAACCAATGATTAATGATATTGCTATTTTAGCAATTGAATTTCACCCCAGAAGAAAATATACCCTGTTACAGACAGATTTAAACTAGGCCTGCAACAGCTGGAACACCAGATTCAGGGTATTGATATTTTGACAATTGAATTTCACCCCAGAACAAAATATATGATTTGCAGGACACTATGAAACTTGGCCAGCCACAGCTAGAAAACCACTGATTTATGGTATTGCTATTTTGGCAATTGAATTTCACCCCAGAACAAAATATATGTTTTGGCGGACACTATTATAGTTTGCCAGCCACAGCTGAAACCACTGATTTATGGTATTGCTATTTTGGCAATTGAATTTCACCCCAGAATAAAGTATACCCTGTTACGGACAGATTTAAACTAGGCCTGCAACAGCTGGAACACCAGATTCAGGGTATTGCTATTTTGACAATTGAATTTCACCCCAGAACAAAATATATGATTTGCAGGACACTATGAAACTTGGTCAGCCACAGCTGAAACCACTGATTTATGGTATTGCTATTTTGGCAATTGAATTTCAACCCAGAACAAAATATATGTTTTGGCGGACACTATTATAGTTTGCCAGCCAGTGCTGCGACACCAGATTTAGGGGATTGCTATTTTGGCAATTGAATTTCACCCCAGAACAAAATATATGTTTTGGCGGACACTATTATAGTTTGGCCAGCCAGTAGCTGGGACACCAGATTTAGGGTATTGCTATTTTGGCAATTGAATTTCACCCCAGAACAAAATATACCCTGTTACGGACAGATTTAAACTAGGCCTGCAACAGCTGGAACACCAGATTCAGGGTATTGCTATTTTGGCAATTGAATTTCACCCCAGAACAAAATATATGATTTGCAGGACACTATGAAACTTGGCCAGCCACAGCTGAAACCACTGATTTATGGTATTGCTATTTTGGCAATTGAATTTCACCCCAGAACAAAATATATGTTTTGGCGGACACTATTATAGTTTGCCAGCCAGTGCTGGGACACCAGATTTAGGGATTGCTATTTTGGCAATTGAATTTCACCCCAGAACAAAATATACCCTGTTACGGACAGATTTAAACTAGGCCTGCAACAGCTGGAACACCAGATTCAGGGTATTGCTATTTTGGCAATTGAATTTCACCCCAGAACAAAATATATGATTTGCAGGACACTATGAAACTTGGCCAGCCACAGCTGAAACCACTGATTTATGGTATTGCTATTTTGGCAATTGAATTTCACCCCAGAACAAAATATATGTTTTGGCGGACACTATTATAGTTTGCCAGCCACAGCTGAACACCAATGATTTATGGTATTGCTATTTTGGCAATTGAATTTCACCCCAGAACAAAAATATACCCTGTTACAGACAGATTTAAACTAGGCCTGCAACAGCTGGAACACCAGATTCAGGGTATTGCTATTTTGACAATTGAATTTCACCCCAGAACAAAATATATGATTTGCAGGACACTATGAAACTTGGCCAGCCACAGCTGAAACCACTGATTTATGGTATTGCTATTTTGGCAATTGAATTTCACCCCAGAATAAAGTATACCCTGTTATGGACAGATTTAAACTAGGCCTGCAACAGCTGGAACACCAGATTAAGGGTATTGCTATTTTGACAATTGAATTTCACCTCAAAACAAAATATATGATTTGCAGGACACTATGAAACTTGGTCAGCCACAGCTGAAACCACTGATTTATGGTATTGCTATTTTGGCAATTGAATTTCACCCCAGAACAAAATATATGTTTTGGCGGACACTATTATAGTTTGCCAGCCAGTGCTGGGACACCAGAATTAGGGGATTGCTATTTTGGCAATTTAATTTCACCCCAGAACAAAATATATGATTTGCAGGACACTATGAAACTTGGTCAGCCACAGCTGAAACCACTGATTTATGGTATTGCTATTTTGGCAATTGAATTTCAACCCAGAACAAAATATATGTTTTGGCGGACACTATTATAGTTTGCCAGCCAGTGCTGCGACACCAGATTTAGGGGATTGCTATTTTGGCAAATGAATTTCACCCCAGAACAAAATATACCCTGTTACGGACATATTTAAACTAGGCCTGCAACAGCTGGAACACCAGATTCAGGGTATTGCTATTTTGGCAATTAAATTTCACCCCAGAACAAAATATATGATTTGCAGGACACTATTACAGTTTGCCAGCCAGTGCTGGACACCACTGATTTAGGGTATTGCTATTTTGGCAATTGAATTTCACCCCAGAATAAAGTATACCCTGTTATGGACAGATTTAAACTAGGCCTGCAACAGCTGGAACACCAGATTCAGGGTATTGCTATTTTGACAATTGAATTTCACCCCAGAACAAAATATATGATTTGCAGGACACTATGAAACTTGGCCAGCCACAGCTGAAACCACTGATTTATGGTATTGCTATTTTGGCAATTGAATTTCACCCCAGAACAAAATATATGTTTTGGCGGACACTATTATAGTTTGCCAGCCAGTGCTGGGACACCAGATTTAGGGGATTGCTATTTTGGCAATTGAATTTCACCCCAGAACAAAATATACCCTGTTACGGACAGATTTAAACTAGGCCTGCAACAGCTGGAACACCAGATTCAGGGTATTGCTATTTTGGCAATTGAATTTCACCCCAGAACAAAATATATCCTTTGCAGGACACTATGAAACTTGGCCAGCCACAGCTGAAACCACTGATTTATGGTATTGCTATTTTGGCAACTGAATTTCACCCCAGAGCAAAATATATGTTTTGGCGGACACTATTATAGTTTGCCAGACAGTGCTGGGACACCAGTTTTAGTGGATTGCTATTTTGGCAATTGAATTTGACCCTAGAACAAAATATACCCTGTTACGGACAGATTTAAACTAGGCCTGCAACAGCTGGAACACCAGATTCAGGTTATTGCTATTTTGGCAATTGAATTTCACCCCAGAACAAAATATATGATTTGCAGGACACTATGAAACTTGGCAAGCCACAGCTGAAACCACTAATTTATGGTATTTCTATTTTGGCAATTGAATTTCACCCCAGAACAAAATATATGATTTGCAGGACACTATGAAACTTGGCAAGCCACCGCTGAAACCACTGATTTATGGTATTGCTATTTTGGCAATTGAATTTCACCCCAGAACAAAATATATGTTTTGGTGGACACTATTATAGTTTGCCAGCCACAGCTGAAACCGCTGATTTATAATATTGCTATTTTGGCAATTGAATTTCACCCCAGAACAAAATATATGTTTTGGCGGACAATATTATAGTTTGCAAGCCAGTGCTGGGACACCAGATTTAGGGGATTGCTATTTTGGCAATTGAATTTCACCCCAGAACAAAATATACCCTGTTACAGACAGATTTAAACTAGGCCTGCAACAGCTGGAACACCAGATTCAGGGTATTGCTATTTTGACAATTGAATTTCACCCCAGAACAAAATATATGATTTGCAGGACACTATGAAACTTGGCCAGCCACAGCTGAAACCACTGATTTATGGTATTGCTATTTTGGCAATTGAATTTCACCCCAGAACAAAATATATGTTTTGGCGGACACTATTATAGTTTTCCAGCCAGTGCTGCGACACCAGATTTAGGGGATTGCTATTTTGGCAATTGAATTTCCCCCTAGAACAAAATATACCCTGTTACGGACAGATTTAAACTAGGCCTGCAACAGCTGGAACACCAGATTCAGGGTATTGCTATTTTGGCAATTGAATTTCACCCCAGAACAAAATATATCCTTTGCAGGACAGTATGAAACTTGGCCAGCCACAGCTGAAACCACTGATTTATGGTATAGCTATTTTGGCAATTGAATTTCACCCCAGAACAAAATATATGTTTTGGCGGACACTATTATAGTTTGCAAGCCAGTGCTGGGACACCAGATTTAGGGGATTGCTATTTTGGCAATTGAGTATCACCCCAGAATAAAATATACCCTGTTACAGACAGATTTAAACTAGGCCTGCAACAGCTGGAACACCAGATTCAGGGTATTGCTATTTTGGCAATTGAATTTCACCCCAGAACAAAATATATGATTTGCAGGACACTATGAAACTTGGCCAGCCACAGCTGAAACCACTGATTTATGGTATTGCTATTTTGGCAATTGAACTTCACCCCAGAACAAAATATATGTTTTGGCGGACACTATTATAGTTTGCCAACCAGTGCTGGGACACCAGATTTAGGGGATTGCTATTTTGGCAATTGAATTTCACCCCAGAACAAAATATACCCTGTTACAGACAGATTTAAACTAGGCCTGCAACAGCTGGAACACCAGATTCAGAGTATTGATATTTTGACAATTGAATTTCACCCCAGAACAAAATATATGATTTGCAGGACACTATGAAACTTGGCCAGCCACAGCTAAAAAAAACACTGATTTATGGTATTGCTACTTTGGCAATTGAATTTCACCCCAGAACAAAATACATGTTTTGGCGGACACTATTATAGTTTTCCAGCCAGTTCTGGGACACCAGACTTAGAGGATTGCTATTTTGGCAATTGAATTTCACCCCAGAACAAAATATACCCTGTTACGGACAGATTTAAACTAGGCCTGCAACAGCTGGAATACCAGATTCAGGGTATTGCTATATTGGCAATTAAATTTCACCCCAGAACAAAATATATCCTTTGCAGGACACTATGAAACTTGGCCAGCCACATCTGAAACCACTGATTTATGGTATTGCTCTTTTGGCAATTGAATTTCACCCCATAACAAAATATATGATTTGCAGGACACTATTATGGTTTGCCAGCCACAGCTTAAACCACTGATTTATAGTATTGCTATTTTGGCAATTGAATTTCACCCCAGAACAAAATATATGTTTTGGCGGACACTAATATAGTTTGCCAGCCACAGCTGAAACCAATGATTAATGGTATTGCTATTTTAGCAATTGAATTTATCCCCAGAACAAAATATACCCTGTTACAGACAGATTTAAACTAGGCCTGCAACAGCTGGAACACCAGATTCAGGGTATTGATATTTTGACAATTGAATTTCACCCCAGAACAAAATATATGATTTGCAGGACACTATGAAACTTGGCCAGCCACAGCTGAAACCACTGATTTATGGTATTGCTATTTTGGCAATTGAATTTCTCCCCAGAACAAAATACATGTTTTGGCGGACACTATTATAGTTTTCCAGCCAGTTCTGGGACACCAGATTTAGGGGATTGCTATTTTGGCAATTGAATTTCACCCCAGAACAAAATATACTCTGTTACGGACAGATTTAAACTAGGGCTGCAACAGCTGGAACACCAGATTCAGGGTATTGCTATTTTGGCAATTAAATTTCACCCCAGAACAAAATATATGATTTGCAGGACACTATGAAACTTGGCTAGCCACAGCTGAAACCACTGATTTATGGTATTGCTATTTTGGCAATTGAATTTCCCCCCAGAACAAAATATATGTTTTGGCGGACACTATTACAGTTTGCCAGCCAGTGCTGGGACACCAGAATTAGGGGATTGCTATTTTGGCAAATGAATTTCACCCCAGAACAAAATATAACCTGTTACGAACAGATTTAAACTAGGCCTGCAACAGCTGGAACACCAGATTCAGGGTATTGCTATTTTGGCATTCGATTTTCACCCCAGAACAAAATATATCCTTTGCAGGACACTATGAAACTTGGCCAGCCACATCTGAAACCACTGATTTATGGTATTGCTCTTTTGGCAATTGAATTTCACCCCAGAACAAAATATATGTTTTGGCGGACACTATTATAGTTTGCCAGCCACAGCTGAAACCACTGATTTATAGTATTGCTATTTTGGCAATAGAATTTCACCCCAGAACAAAATATATGTTTTGGCAGGACACTATTATAGTTTGCCAGCCAGTGCTGGGACACCAGATTTAGTGGATTGCTATTTTGGCAATTGAATTTCACCCCAGAACAAAATATACCCTGTTACTGGACAGATTTAAACTAGGCCTGCAACAGCTGGAACACCAGATTCAGGGTATTGCTATTTTGGCAATTGAATTTCACCCCAGAACAAAATATATGATTTGCAGGACACTATGAAACTTGGCCAGCCACAGCTGAAACCACTGATTTATGGTATTGCTATTTTGGCAATTGAATTTCACCCCAGAACAAAATATACTGTTTTGCGGACACTATTATAGCTGTGGCCAGCCACAGCTGGAACACCACTGATTTAGGGTATTGCTATTTTGGCAATTGAATTTCACCCCAGAACAAAATATATCCTTTGCGGACACTATTATAGCTTTGCCAGCCACAGCTGAAACCACTGATTTATGGTATTGCTATTTTGGCAATTGAATTTCACCCCAGAACAAAATATACCCTGTTACGGACATGATTTAAACTAGGCCTGCAACAGCTGGAACACCAGATTCAGGGTATTGCTATTTTGGCAATTGAATTTCACCCCAGAACAAAATATATGATTTGCAGGACACTATGAAACTTGGCCAGCCACAGCTGAAACCACTGATTTATGGTATTGCTATTTTGGCAATTGAATTTCACCCCAGAACAAAATATATGTTTTGGCGGACACTATATATAGTTTGCCAGCCACAGCTGAAACCACTGATTTATGGTATTGCTATTTTGGCAATTGAATTTCACCCCAGAACAAAATATACCCTGTTACGGACAGATTTAAACTAGGCCTGCAACAGCTGGAACACCAGATTCAGGGTATTGCTATTTTGGCAATTGAATTTCACCCCAGAACAAAATATATGATTTGCAGGACACTATGATAGCTTGGCCAGCCACAGCTGAAACCACTGATTTATGGTATTGCTATTTTGGCAATTGAATTTCACCCCAGAACAAAATATACCCTGTTACGGACAGATTTAAACTAGGCCTGCAACAGCTGATACACCAGATTCAGGGTATTGCTAATTTGGCAATTGAATTTCACCCCAGAACAAAATATATGATTTGCAGGACACTATGAAACTTGGCCAGCCACAGCTGAAACCACTGATTTATGGTATTGCTATTTTGGCAATTGAATTTCACCCAGAACAAAATATATGTTTTGGAGGACACTATTATAGTTTGCAAGCCAGTGCTGGGACACCAGATTTTGGGGATTGTTATTTTGGCAATTGAATTTCCCCCCAATACAAAATATACCCTGTTACGGACAGATTTAAACTAGGCCTGCATTTCACCCCAGAACAAAATATATCCTTTGCAGGACAATATGAAACTTGGCCAGCCACAGCTGAAACCACTGATTTATGGTATTGCTATTTTGGCAATTGAATTTGACCCCAGAACAAAATATATGTTTTGGCGGACACTATTATAGTTTGCCAGCCAGTGCTGGGACACCAGATTTAGGGGATTGCTATTTTGGCAATTGAATTTAACCCCAGAACAAAATATGCCCTGTTACCGACAGATTTATACTAGGCCTGGAACAGCTGGAACACCAGATTCAGGGTATTGCTATTTTGGCAATTGAATTTCACCCCAGAACAATATATATGATTTGCAGGACACTATGAAACTTGGCAAGCCATAGCTGAAACCACTGATTTATGGTATTGCTATTTTGGCATTTGAATTTCACCCCAGAACAAAATATATGTTTTGGCGGACACTATTATAGTTTGCCAGCCAGAGCTGAAACCACTGATTTATGGTATTGCTATTTTGGCAATTGAATTTCACCCCAGAACAAAATATATCCTTTGCAGGACACTATGAAACTTGGCCAGCCACAGCTGAAACCACTGATTTATGGTATTGCTATTTTGGCAATTGAATTTCACCCCAGAACAAAATATACCCTGTTATAGACAGATTTAAACTAGGCGTGCAACAGCTGGAACACCAGATTCAGGGTATTGCTATTTTGGCAATTGAATTTCACCCCAGAACAAAATATATAATTTGCAGGACTCTATTATAGTTTGCCAGCCAGAGCTGAAACCACTTATTTATGGTATTGCTATTTTGGCAATTGAATTTCACCCCAGAACAAAATATACCCTGTTATGTACAGTTTAAACTAGGCGTGCAACAGCTGGAACACCAGATTCAGGGTATTGCTATTTTGGCAATTGAATTTCACCCCAGAACAAAATATATAATTTGCAGGACTCTATGAAACTTGGCCAGCCACAGCGGAATCCACTGATTTATGGTACTGCTATTTTGGCAATTAAATTTCACCCCTGAACAAAATATATGTTTTGGCGGACACTATTATAGTTTGCCAGCCAGAGCTGAAACCACTGATTTATGATATTGCTATTTTGGCAATTGAATTTCACCCCAGAACAAAATATACCCTGTTACGTACTGATTTAAACTAGGCCTGCAACAGCTGGAACACCAGATTCAGGGTATTGCTATTTTGGCAATTCAATTTCACCCCAGAACAAAATATATCCTTTGCAGGACAATATGAAACTTGGCCAGCCACAGCTGAAACCACTGATTTATGGTATTGCTATTTTGGCAATTGAATTTCACCCCAGAACAAAATATATGTTTTGGCGGACACTATTATAGTTTGCCAGCCAGTGCTGGGACACCAGATTTAGGGGATTGCTATTTTGGCTATTGAATTTCACCCCAGAACAAAATATGCCCTGTTTCCGACAGATTTAAACTAGGCCTGGAACAGCTGGAACACCAGATTCAGGGTATTGCTATTTTGGCAATTGAATTTCACCCCAGAACAAAATATATGATTTGCAGGACACTATGAAACTTGGCAAGCCACAGCTGAAACCACTGATTTATGGTATTGCTATTTTGGCAATTGAATTTCACCCCAGAACAAAATATATGTTTTGGCGGACACTATTATAGTTTGCCAGCCAGAGCTGAAACCACTGATTTATGGTATTGCTATTTTGGCAATTGAATTTCACCCCAGAACAAAATATATCCTTTGCAGGACACTATGAAACTTGGCCAGCCACAGCTGAAACCACTGATTTATGGTATTGCTATTTTGGCAATTGAATTTCACCCCAGAACAAAATATACCCTGTTATAGGACAGATTTAAACTAGGCGTGCCACAGCTGGAACACCAGATTCAGGGTATTGCTATTTTGGCAATTGAATTTCACCCCAGAACAAAATATATGTTTTGGCGGACACTATTATAGTTTGCCAGCCACAGCTGAAACCACTGATTTATGATATTGCTATTTTGGCAATTGAATTTCACCCCATAACAAAATATACCCTGTTACGTACTGATTTAAACTAGGCCTGCAACAGCTGGAACACCAGATTCAGGGTATTGCTATTTTGGCAATTCAATTTCACCCCAGAACAAAATATATGATTTGCAGGACACTATGAAACTTGGCCAGCCACAGCTGAAACCACTGATTTATGGTATTGCTATTTTGGCAATTGAATTTCACCCCAGAACAAAATATATGTTTTGGCGGACACTTATATAGTTTGCCAGCCACAGCTGAAACCACTGATTTATAGTATTGCTATTTTGGCAATTGAATTTCACCCCAGAACAAAATATACCCTGTTACGGACAGATTTAAACTAGGCCTGCAACAACTGGAACACCAGATTCAGTGTATTGCTATTTTGACAATTGAATTTCACCCCAGAACAAAATATATGATTTGAAGGACAATATGAAACTTGGCCAGCCACAGCTGAAACCACTGATTTATCGTATTGCTATTTTGGCAATTGAATTTCACCCCAGAACAAAATATATGTTTTGGCGGGCACTATTATAGTTTGCCAGCCAATGCTTTGACACCAGATTTAGGGGATTGCTATTTTGGCAATTGAATTTCACCCCAGAACAAAATATACCCTGTTACGGACAGATTTAAACTAGGCCTGCAACAGCTGATACACCAGATTAAGGGGATTGCTATTTTGGCAATTGAATTTCACCCCAGAACAAAATTTATGATTTGCAGGACACTATGAAACATGGCCAGCCACAGCTGAAACCACTGATTTATGGTATTGCTATTTTGGCAATTGAATTTCACCCCAGAACAAAATATATGTTTTGGAGGACACTATTATAGTTTGCAAGCCAGTGCTGGTACACCAGATTTAAGGGATTGTTATTTTGGCAATTGAATTTCCCCCCAGAACAAAATATACCCTGTTACGGACAGATTTAAACTAGGCCTGCATTTCACCCCAGAACAAAATATATCCTTTGCAGGACAATATGAAACTTGGCCAGCCACAGCTGAAACCACTGATTTATGGTATTGCTATTTTGGCAATTGAATTTGACCCCAGAACAAAATATATATTTTGGCGGACACTATTATAGTTTGCCAGCCAGTGCTGGGACACCAGATTTAGTGGATTGCTATTTTGGCAATTGAATTTCACCCCAGAACAAAATATGCCCTGTTACCGACAGATTTATACTAGGCCTGGAACAGCTGGAACACCAGATTCAGGGTATTGCTATTTTGGCAATTGAATTTCACCCCAGAACAATATATATGATTTGCAGGACACTATAAAACTTGGCAAGCCATAGCTGAAACCACTGATTTATGGTATTGCTATTTTGGCATTTGAATTTCACCCCAGAACAAAATATATGTTTTGGCGGACACTATTATAGTTTGCCAGCCAGAGCTGAAACCACTGATTTATGGTATTGCTATTTTGGCAATTGAATTTCACCCCAGAACAAAATATATCCTTTGCAGGACACTATTAAACTTGGCCAGCCACAGCTGAAACCACTGATTTATGGTATTACTATTTTGGCAATTGAATTTCACCCCAGAACAAAATATACCCTGTTATAGACAGATTTAAACTAGGTGTGCAACAGCTGGAACACCAGATTCAGGGTATTGCTATTTTGGCAATTGAATTTCGCCCCAGAACAAAATATATAATTTGCAGGACTCTATTATAGTTTGCCAGCCAGAGCTGAAACCACTTATTTATGGAATTGCTATTTTGGCAATTGAATTTCACCCCAGAACAAAATATACCCTGTTATGTACAGTTTAAACTAGGCGTGCAACAGCTGGAACACCAGATTCCGGGTATTGCTATTTTGGCAATTGAATTTCACCCCAGAACAAAATATATAATTTGCAGGACTCTATGAAACTTGGCCAGCCACAGCGGAATCCACTGATTTATGGTACTGCTATTTTGGCAATTGAATTTCACCCCTGAACAATATATACGTTTATGCGAACACTATTATAGTTTGCCAGCCAGAGCTGAAACCTCTGATTTATGATATTGCTATTTTGGCAATTGAATTTCACCCCAGAACAAAATATACCCTGTTACGTACTGATTTAAACTAGGCCTGCAACAGCTGGAACACCAGATTCAGGGTATTGCTATTTTGGCAATTCAATTTCACCCCAGAACAAAATATATGATTTGCAGGACACTATGAAACTTGGCCAGCCACAGCTGAAACCACTAATTTATGGTATTGCTCTTTTGGCAATTGAATTTCACCCCAGAACAAAATATACCCTGTTACGGACAGATTTAAACTAGGCCTGCAACAGCTGGAACACCAGATTCAGGGTATTGCTATTTTGACAATTGAATTTCACCCCAGAACAAAATATATGATTTGCAGGACACTATGAAACTTGGCCAGCCACAGCTGAAACCACTGATTTATGGTATTGCTATTTTGGCAATTGAATTTCACCCCAGAACAAAATATATGTTTTGGCGGACACTATTACAGTTTGCCAGCCAATGCTTTGACACCAGATTTACGGGATTGCTATTTTGGTAATTAAATTTCACCCCAGAACAAAATATACCCTGTTACGGACAGATTTAAACTAGGCCTGCAACAGCTGATACACCAGATTCAGGGTATTGCTAATTTGGCAATTGAATTTCACCCCAGAACAAAATATATGATTTGCAGGACACTATGAAACTTGGCCAGCCACAGCTGAAACCACTGATTTATGGTATTGCTATTTTGGCAATTGAATTTCACCCCAGAACAAAATATATGTTTCGGCGAACACTATTATAGTTTGCCAGCCAGAGCTGAAACCACTGATTCATGGTAATGCTATTTTGGCAATTGAATTTCACCCCAGAACAAAATATACCCTGTTACGGACAGATTTAAACTAGGCCTGCAACAGCTGGAACACCAGATTCAGGGTATTGCTATTTTGGCAATTGAATTTCACCCCAGAACAAAATATATGTTTTGGCGGACACTATTATAGTTTGCCAGCCACAGCTGAAACCACAGATTTATGGTATTGCTATTTTGGCAATTGAATTTGTCCCCAGAACAAAATATATGTTTTGCCGGACTCTATTATAGTTTGCCAGCCAGAGCTGAAACCACTGATTTATGATATTGCTATTTTGGTAATTAAATTTCACCCCAGAACAAAATATACCCTGTTACAGACAGATTTAAACTAGGCCTGCAACAGCTGATACACCAGATTCAGGGTATTGCTAATTTGGCAATTGAATTTCACCCCAGAACAAAATATATGATTTGCAGGACACTATGAAACTTGGCCAGCCACAGCTGAAACCACTGATTTATGGTATTGCTATTTTGGCAATTGAATTTCACCCCAGAACAAAATATATGTTTCGGCGAACACTATTATAGTTTGCCAGCCAGAGCTGAAACCACTGATTCATGGTAATGCTATTTTGGCAATTGAATTTCACCCCAGAACAAAATATACCCTGTTACGGACAGATTTAAACTAGGCCTGCAACAGCTGGAACACCAGATTCAGGGTATTGCTATTTTGGCAATTGAATTTCACCCCAGAACAAAATATATGTTTTGGCGGACACTATTATAGTTTGCCAGCCACAGCTGAAACCACAGATTTATGGTATTGCTATTTTGGCAATTGAATTTGTCCCCAGAACAAAATATATGTTTTGGCGGACACTATTATAGTTTGCCAGCCAGAGCTGAAACCACTGATTTATGATATTGCTATTTTAGCAATTGAATTTCACCCCAGAACAAAATATACCCTGTTGCGGACAGATTTAAACTAAGCCTGCAACAGCTGGAACACCAGTTTCAGGGTATTGCTATTTTGGCAATTGAATTTCACCCCAGAACAAAATATATCCTTTGCAGGACACTATGAAACTTGGCCAGCCACATCTGAAACCACTGATTTATGGTATTGCTCTTTTGGCAATTGAATTTCACCCCATAACAAAATATATGATTTGCAGGACACTATTATGGTTTGCCAGCCACAGCTTAAACCACTGATTTATAGTATTGCTATTTTGGCAATTGAATTTCACCCCAGAACAAAATATATGTTTTTGCGGACACTAATATAGTTTGCCAGCCACAGCTGAAACCAATGATTAATGGTATTGCTATTTTGGCAATTGAATTTATCCCCAGAACAAAATACATGTTTTGGCGGACACTATTACAGTTTGCCAGCCAGTGCTGGGACACCAGAATTAGGGGATTGCTATTTTGGCAATTGAATTTCACCCCAGAACAAAATATACCCTGTTACGGACAGATTTAAACTAGTCCTGCAACAGCTGGAATACCAGATTCAGGGTATTGCTATTTTGGCATTCGATTTTCACCCCAGAACAAAATATATCCTTTGCAGGACACTATGAAACTTGGCCAGCCACAGCTGAAACCACTGATTTATGGTATTGCTCTTTTGGCAATAAAATTTCACCCCAGAACAAAATATATGTTTTGGCGGACACTATTATAGTTTGCCAGCCAGTGCTGGGACACCAGATTTAGGGGATTGCAATTTTGGCAATTGAATTTCACCACAGAACAAAATATACCCTGTTACAGAAAGGTTTAAACTAGGCCTGCAACAACTGGAACACCAGATTCAGAGTATTGCTATTTTGGCAATTGAATTTCACCCCAGAACAAAATATATGATTTGCAGGACACTATGAAACTTGGCCAGCCACAGCTGAAACCACTGATTTATGGTATTGCTATTTTGGCAATTGAATTTCACCCCAGAATAAAATATCTGTTTTGGCGGACACTATTATAGTGTGGCAGCCAGTGCTGGGACACCAGATTTAGGGGATTGCTATTTTGGCAATTGAATTTCCCCCCAGAACAAAATATATCCTTTGCCGGACACTAGTAAACTTGGCCAGCCACAGCTGAAACACCTGATTTAGGGGATTGCAATTTTGGCAACTGAATTTCACCCCAGAACAAAATATATGTTTTGGCGGACACTATTATAGTTTGCCAGCCAATGCTGGGACACCAGATTTAGGGGATTGCTATTTTGGCAATTGAATTTCACCCCAGAACAAAATATGCCCTGTTACGGACAGATTTAAACTAGGCCTGCAACAGCTGGAACACCAGATTCAGGGTATTGCTATTTTGGCAATTGAATTTCACCCCAGAACAATATATATGATTTGCAGAACACTATTCAACTTGGCAAGCCACAGCTGAAACCACTGATTTATGGTATTGCTATTTTGGCATTTGAATTTCAATCCAGAACAAAATATATGTTTTGGCGGACACTATTATAGTTTGCCAGCCAGAGCTGAAACCACTGATTTATGGTATTGCTATTTTCGCTATTGAATTTCACCCCAGAACAAAATATATCCCTTGCAGAACACTATGAAACTTGGCCAGCCACAGCTGAAACCACTGATTTATGGTATTGCTATTTTGGCAATTGAATTTCACCCCAGAACAAAATATACCCTGTTATGGACAGATTTAAACTAGGCGTGCAACAGCTGGAACACCAGATTCAGGGTATTGCTATTTTGACAATTGAATTTCACCCCAGAACAAAATATATAATTTGCAGGACTCTATTATAGTTTGCCAGCCAGAGCTGAAACCACTGATTTATGGTATTGCTATTTTGGCAATTGAATTGCACCCCAGAACAAAATATACCCTGTTATGGACAGATTTAAACTAGGCGTGCAACAGCTGCAACACCAGAATAAGGGTATTGCTATTTTGGCATTTGAATTTCACCCCAGAACAAAATATATAATTTGCAGGACTCTATAAAACTTGGCCAGCCACAGCGGAATCCACTGATTTATGGTACTGCTATTTTGGCAATTGAATTTCACCCCAGAACAAAATATATGATTTGCAGGACACTATTATAGTTTGCCAGCCACAGCTGAAACCACTGATTTATGGTACTGCTATTTTGGCAATTGAATTTCACCCCAGAACAAAATATATGTTTTGGCGGACACTATTATAGTTTGCCAGCCACAGCTGAAACCACTGATTTATGATATTGCTATTTTGGCAATTGAATTTCACCCCAGATCAAAATATACCCTGTTACGTACTGATTTAAACTAGGCCTGCAACAGCTGGAACACCAGATTCAGGGTATTGCTATTTTGGCAATTCAATTTCACCCCAGAAGAAAATATATGATTTGCAGGACACTATGAAACTTGGCCAGCCACAGCTGAAACCACTGATTTATGGTATTGCTATTTTGGCAATTGAATTTCACCCCAGAACAAAATATATGTTTTGGCGGACACTATTATAGTTTGCCAGCCACAGCTGAAACCACTGATTTATGGTATTGCTATTTTGGCAATTGAATTTCACCCCAGAACAAAATATACCCTGTTACGGACAGATTTAAACTAGGCCTGCAACAGCTGGAACACCAGATTCAGGGTATTGCTATTTTGGCAATTGAATTTCACCCCAGAACAAAATATATGATTTGCAGGACACTATGAAACTTGGCCATCCACAGCTGAAACCACTGATTTATGGTATTCGCTATTTTGGCAATTGAATTTCACCCCAGAACAAAATATATGTTTTGGCGGACACTATTATAGTTTGCCAGCCAGTGCTGGGACACCAGATTTAGGGGATTGCTATTTTGGCAATTGAATTTCACCCCAGAACAAAATATACCCTGTTACGGACAGATTTCAACTAGGCCTGCAACAGCTGGTACACCAGATTCAGGGTATTGCTATTTTGGCAATTCAATTTCACCCCAGAACAAAATATATGATTTTCAGGACACTATGAAACTTGGCCAGCCACAGCTGAAACCACTGATTTATGGTATTGCTATTTTGGCAATTGAATTTCACCCCAGAACAAAATATATGTTTTGGCGGACACTATTATAGTTTGCCAGCCAGTGCTGGGACACCAGATTTAGGGGATTGCTATTTTGGCAATTGAATTTCACCCCAGAACAAAATATACCCTGTTACGGACAGATTTAAACTAGGCCTGCAACAGCTGGAACACCTGATTCAGGGTATTGCTATTTTGGCAATTGAATTTCACCCCAGAACAAAATATATGATTTGCAGGACACTATGAAACTTGGCCAGCCACAGCTGAAACCACTGATTTATGGTATTGCTATTTTGGCAATTGAATTTCACCCCAGAACAAAATATATGTTTTGGAGGACACTATTATAGTTTGCAAGCCAGTGCTGGTACACCAGATTTAAGGGATTGTTATTTTGGCAATTGAATTTCCCCCCAGAACAAAATATACCCTGTTACGGACAGATTTAAACTAGGCCTGCATTTCACCCCAGAACAAAATATATCCTTTGCAGGACAATATGAAACTTGGCCAGCCACAGCTGAAACCACTGATTTATGGTATTGCTATTTTGGCAATTGAATTTGACCCCAGAACAAAATATATGTTTTGGCGGACACTATTATAGTTTGCCAGCCAGTGCTGGGACACCAGATTTAGGGGATTGCTATTTTGGCAATTGAATTTAACCCCAGAACAAAATATGCCCTGTTACCGACAGATTTATACTAGGCCTGGAACAGCTGGAACACCAGATTCAGGGTATTGCTATTTTGGCAATTGAATTTCACCCCAGAACAATATATATGATTTGCAGGACACTATGAAACTTGGCAAGCCATAGCTGAAACCACTGATTTATGGTATTGCTATTTTGGCATTTGAATTTCACCCCAGAACAAAATATATGTTTTGGCGGACACTATTATAGTTTGCCAGCCAGAGCTGAAACCACTGATTTACGGTATTGCTATTTTGGCAATTGAATTTCACCCCAGAACAAAATATATCCTTTGCAGGACACTATGAAACTTGGCCATCCACAGCTGAAACCACTGATTTATGGTATTGCTATTTTGGCAATTGAATTTCACCCCAGAACAAAATATACCCTGTTATAGACAGATTTAAACTAGGCGTGCAACAGCTGGAACACCAGATTCAGGGTATTGCTATTTTGGCAATTGAATTTCGCCCCAGAACAAAATATATAATTTGCAGGACTCTATTATAGTTTGCCAGCCAGAGCTGAAACCACTTATTTATGGTATTGCTATTTTGGCAATTGAATTTCACCCCAGAACAAAATATACCCTGTTATGTACAGTTTAAACTAGGCGTGCAACAGCTGGAACACCAGATTCCGGGTATTGCTATTTTGGCAATTGAATTTCACCCCAGAACAAAATATATAATTTGCAGGACTCTATGAAACTTGGCCAGCCACAGCGGAATCCACTGATTTATGGTACTGCTATTTTGGCAATTAAATTTCACCCCTGAACAAAATATATGTTTTGGCGGACACTATTATAGTTTGCCAGCCAGAGCTGAAACCACTGATTTATGATATTGCTATTTTGGCAATTGAATTTCACCCCAGAACAAAAAATTCCCTGTTACGTACTGATTTAAACTAGGCCTGCAACAGCTGGAACACCAGATTCAGGGTATTGCTATTTTGGCAATTCAATTTCACCCCAGAACAAAATATATGATTTGCAGGACACTATGAAACTTGGCCAGCCACAGCTGAAACCACTAATTTATGGTATTGCTCTTTTGGCAATTGAATTTCACCCCAGAACAAAATATATGTTTTTGCGGACACTTATATAGTTTGCCAGCCACAGCTGAAACCACTGATTTATAGTATTGCTATTTTGGCAATTTAATTTCACCCCAGAACAAAATATACCCTGTTACGGACAGATTTAAACTAGGCCTGCAACAGCTGGAACACCAGATTCAGGGTATTGCTATTTTGACAATTGAATTTCACCCCAGAACAAAATATATGATTTGCAGGACACTATGAAACTTGGCCAGCCACAGCTGAAACCACTGATTTATGGTATTGCTATTTTGGCAATTGAATTTCACCCCAGAACAAAATATATGTTTTGGCGGACACTATTATAGTTTGCCAGCCAATGCTTTGACACTAGATTTAGGGGATTGCTATTTTGGTAATTGAATTTCACCCCAGAACAAAATATACCCTGTTACGGACAGATTTAAACTAGGCCTGCATCAGCTGATACACCAGATTCAGGGTATTGCTAATTTGGCAATTGAATTTCACCCCAGAACAAAATATATGATTTGCAGGACACTATGAAACTTGGCCAGCCACAGCTGAAACCACTGATTTATGGTATTGCTATTTTGGCAATTGAATTTCACCCCAGAACAAAATATATGTTTCGGCGAACACTATTATAGTTTGCCAGCCAGAGCTGAAACCACTGATTCATGGTAATGCTATTTTGGCAATTGAATTTCACCCCAGAACAAAATATACCCTGTTACGGACAGATTTAAACTAGGTCTGCAACAGCTGGAACACCAGATTCAGGGTATTGCTATTTTGGCAATTGAATTTCACCCCAGAACAAAATATATGTTTTGGCGGACACTATTATAGTTTGCCAGCCACAGCTGAAACCACAGATTTATGGTATTGCTATTTTGGCAATTGAATTTGACCCCAGAACAAAATATATGTTTTGGCGGACACTATTATAGTTTGCCAGCCAGTGCTGAAACCACTGATTTATGATATTGCTATTTTGGCAATTGAATTTCACCCCAGAACAAAATATACCCTGTTGCGGACAGATTTAAACTAAACCTGTAACAGCTGGAACACCAGTTTCAGGGTATTGCTATTTTGGCAATTGAATTTCACCCCAGAACAAAATATATCCTTTGCAGGACACTATGAAACTTGGCCAGCCACAGCTGAAACCACTGATTTATGGTATTGCTATTTTGTCAATTGAATTTCACCCCAGAACAAAATATACCCTGTTATGGACAGATTTAAACTAGGCGTGAAACAGCTGGAACACCAGATTCAGGGTATTGCTATTTTGGCAATTGAATTTCACCCCAGAACAAAATATATAATTTGCAGGACACTATGAAACTTGGCCAGCCACAGCTGAAACCCCTGATTTATGGTATTGCTCTTTTGGCAATTGAATTTCACCCCAGAACAAAATATATGTTTTGGCGGACACTATTATAGTTTGCCAGCCAGAGCTGAAACCACTGATTTATGGTATTGCTATTTTGGCAATTGAATTTCACCCCAGACCAAATATACCCTCTTACGGACAGATTTAAATTAAGCCTGCAACAGCTGAAACACCAGATTCAGGGTATTGCTATTTTGGCAATTCAATTTCACCCCAGAACAAAATATATGATTTGCAGGACACTATGAAACTTGTCCAGCCACAGCTGAAACCACTGATTTTTGGTATTGCTATTTTGGCAATTGAATTTCACCCCAGAACAAAATATATGTTTTGGCGGACACTATTATAGGTTGCCAGCCAGTGCTGGGACACCAGATTTAGGGGATTGCTATTTTGGCAATTGAATTTCACCCCAGAACAAAATATTCCCTGTTACGGACAGATTTCAACTAGGCCTGCAACAGCTGGAACACCAGATTAAGGGTATTGCTATTTTGGCAATTCAATTTCACCCCAGAACAAAATATATGATTTTCAATACACTATGAAACTTGGCCAGCCACAGCTGAAACCACTGATTTATGGTATTGCTATTTTTGCAATTGAATTTCACCCTAGAACAAAATATATGTTTTGGCGGACACTATTATAGTTTGCCAGCCAGTGTTGGGACACCAGATTTAGGGGATTGCTATTTTGGCAATTGAATTTCACCCCAGAACAAAATATACCCTGTTACGGACAGATTTAAACTAGGCCTGCAACAGCTGGAACACCTGATTCAGGGTATTGCTATTTTGGCAATTGAATTTCACCCCAGAACAAAATATATGATTTGAAGGACACCATGAAACTTGGCCAGCCAGAGCTGAAACCACTGATTTATGGTATTGCTATTTTGGCAATTGAATTTCACCCCAGAACAAAATATACCCTGTTGCGGACAGATTTAAACTAAACCTGCAACAGCTGGAACACCAGTTTCAGGGTATTGCTATTTTGGCAATTGAATTTCACCCCAGAACAAAATATATCCTTTGCAGGACACTATGAAACTTGGCCAGCCACAGCTGAAACCACTGATTTATGGTATTGCTATTTTGGCAATTGAATTTCACCCCAGAACAAAATATACCCTGTTATGGACAGATTTAAACTAGGCGTGAAACAGCTGAAACAACTGATTTATGGTTTCGCTATTTTGGCAATTGAATTTCACCCCAGAACAAAATATATGTTTTGGCGGACACTATTATAGGTTGCCAGCCAGTGCTGGGACACCAGATTTAGGGGATTGCTATTTTGGCAATTGAATTTCACCCCAGAACAAAATATTCCCTGTTACGGACAGATTTCAACTAGGCCTGCAACAGCTGGAACACCAGATTAAGGGTATTGCTATTTTGGCAATTCAATTTCACCCCAGAACAAAATATATGATTTTCAGTACACTATGAAACTTGGCCAGCCACAGCTGAAACCACTGATTTATGGTATTGCTATTTTTGCAATTGAATTTCACCCTAGAACAAAATATATGTTTTGGCGGACACTATTATAGTTTGCCAGCCAGTGTTGGGACACCAGATTTAGGGGATTGCTATTTTGGCAATTGAATTTCACCCCAGAACAAAATATACCCTGTTACGGACAGATTTAAACTAGGCCTGCAACAGCTGGAACACCTGATTCAGGGTATTGCTATTTTGGCAATTGAATTTCACCCCAGAACAAAATATATGATTTGAAGGACACCATGAAACTTGGCCAGCCAGAGCTGAAACCACTGATTTATGGTATTGCTATTTTGGCAATTGAATTTCACCCCAGAACAAAATATACCCTGTTGCGGACAGATTTAAACTAAACCTGCAACAGCTGGAACACCAGTTTCAGGGTATTGCTATTTTGGCAATTGAATTTCACCCCAGAACAAAATATATCCTTTGCAGGACACTATGAAACTTGGCCAGCCACAGCTGAAACCACTGATTTATGGTATTGCTATTTTGGCAATTGAATTTCACCCCAGAACAAAATATACCCTGTTATGGACAGATTTAAACTAGGCGTGAAACAGCTGGAACACCAGATTCAGGGTATTGCTATTTTGGCAATTGAATTTCACCCCAGAACAAAATATATAATTTGCAGGACACTATGAAACTTGGCCAGCCACAGCTGAAACCCCTGATTTATGGTATTGCTCTTTTGGCAATTGAATTTCACCCCAGAACAAAATATATGTTTTGGCGGACACTATTATAGTTTGCCAGCCAGAGCTGAAACCACTGATTTATGGTATTGCTATTTTGGCAATTGAATTTCACCCCAGACCAAATATACCCTGTTACGGACAGATTTAAACTAAGCCTGCAACAGCTGAAACACCAGATTCAGGGTATTGCTATTTTGGCAATTCAATTTCACCCCAGAACAAAATATATGATTTGCAGGACACTATGAAACTTGTCCAGCCACAGCTGAAACCACTGATTTTTGGTATTGCTATTTTGGCAATTGAATTTCACCCCAGAACAAAATATATGTTTTGGCGGACACTATTATAGTTTGCCAGCCACAGCTAAAACCACTGATTTATGGTATTGCTATTTTGGCAATAAAATTTCACCCCAGAACAAAATATACCCTGTTACGGACAGATTTAAACTAGGCCTGCAACAGCTGGAACACCAGATTCAGGGTATTGCTATTTTGACAACTGAATTTCACCCCAGAACAAAATATATGATTTGCAGGACACTATAAAACTTGGCCATCCACAGCTGAAACAACTGATTTATGGTTTCGCTATTTTGGCAATTGAATTTCACCCCAGAACAAAATATATGTTTTGGCGGACACTATTATAGTTTGCCAGCCAGTGCTGGGACACCAGATTTAGGGGATTGCTATTTTGGCAATTGAATTTCACCCCAGAACAAAATATTCCCTGTTACGGACAGATTTCAACTAGGCCTGCAACAGCTGGTACACCAGATTCAGGGTATTGCTATTTTGGCAATTCAATTTCACCCCAGAACAAAATATATGATTTTCAGTACACTATGAAACTTGGCCAGCCACAGCTGAAACCACTGAATTATGGTATTGCTATTTTTGCAATTGAATTTCACCCTAGAACAAAATATATGTTTTGGCGGACACTATTATAGTTTGCCAGCCAGTGTTGGGACACCAGATTTAGGGGATTGCTATTTTGGCAATTGAATTTCACCCCAGAACAAAATATACCCTGTTACGGACAGATTTAAACTAGGCCTGCAACAGCTGGAACACCTGATTCAGGGTATTGCTATTTTGGCAATTGAATTTCACCCCAGAACAAAATATATGATTTGAAGGACACCATGAAACTTGGCCAGCCAGAGCTGAAACCACTGATTTATGGTATTGCTATTTTGGCAATTGAATTTCACCCCAGAACAAAATATATGTTTTGGCAGACACTATTATAGTTTGCCAGCCAGAGCTGAAACCACTGATTTATGGTATTGCTATTTTGGCATTTGAATTTCACCCCAGAACAAAATATATCCTTTGCAGGACACTATGAAACTTGGCCAGCCACAGCTGAAACCACTGATTTATGATATTGCTATTTTGATAATTGAATTTCACCCCAGAACAAAATATATGTTTTGGCTGACACTATTATAGTTTGCCAGCCAGTCCTGGGACACCAGATTTAGGGGATTGCTATTTTGGCAATTGAATTTCACCCCAGAACAAATTATATGTTTTGGCTTACACTATTATAGTTTGCCAGCCACAGCTGTGACACCAGATCTATGGATTTGCTATTTTGGCAATTGAATTTCACCCCAGAACAAAATATATGTTTTGGCGGACACTATTATAGTTTGCTAGCCAGTGCTGGGACTCCAGATTTAGGGGATTGCTATTTTGGCAATTGAATTTCACCACTGAAAATAATCTATCCTTTGCCAAACCGCAGACAGTATTATAATTGGCTAGCCAAAGCTGGAACACCAGATTTAGGGGATTGGTATTTTGGCAATTGTATTTAACCCCTTAATAAAATATAGAAATTGCTATCCTGAGTTTCTAGGGGTGACAATTAGCATAGCCAAGCCCCTTTTGTAGGAGATAGCAAAAAAAAACTAGTATTGATGGATTGATGGACTTGGTGGCAGCTTGTTCTGGTGCACCACAAGTCACAAAATGGCTGCCGATAACCCCAGAAAATAAGTGACAGAAAAACGCTCTGTATAGCCTAAAAACCAGTGAGCAAGTAACTAGCAGAAGTTCAATCATTCACAGCTGTAGATTGATCACTTCATTAGGTGCTTTTGCAGACTTTTCCCTGCCTAATCTCGCCCTCACAGCAGCTGCGTCCTCTGCATGGCTGTGATGGGCTCTTAGGGCAAGAAGTAAAACAATAGCTGATTGGCTGCTGTGCAGCCCTTCAGAAAGCGGGAAGAAATCGCCGAACAACGAACCCGAATCCGAACTTTTTTGAAAATGTTCGGGTCCGGGTCCGTGTCCGAACACCCCAAAATTCGGTAGGAACCCGAACTATGCTCGAACTGTTCGCTCAACACTATACACCTCTTCTTAAATCCTGCTGTTGATGCTGCTGCATGTCATGAAGATGTTCAGTTATATTTGGGTCTTTTACCATAATGTCTGCTGCTGCCTATGCTGCCGAATTGGGCCAAGCTACATGTTGCCCTGATAATACACCACTTCTTAAATACTGCTGTTGATGCTGCTGCATGTCATTAAGATGTTGAGTTACATTTGGGCCTTTTACCATAATGTCTGGTGCTGCCTGTGCTGCCGAATTGGGCCAAGCTACATGTGGCCATGATAGTACACCACTCCTTAAATCATGCTGTTGATGCTGCTGCATGTCATGAACATGTTGAGTTACATTTGTTCGCACAGGGAACAATTATAGAGTCCAGACCTTCACACATTTTTTAAAGTAAAATTTCGATTGGGTTATTTTATTTTTTATTATAAACTGGAAGTGTACTTACCTGCAAGTGCCTTCCGTTATTCTGCCTAGTTACAAATGGAAATTTATGAGTCAGCATTCTAGTACTGTGTTAAACAAATTGAATCCGGAAAACCGCGCTGGTGTTAACTTCAGAAAAAAAATCTTAAACAATGTTTTCCCCTCGGCTGTCAGAGGTACCGCAGTTAATTGCAATCACTCATGCAGTATCCCGAGGCAACGTTATTACTCATTCGATGTTGTAGTATGTATGTATTCCTGGAATGCTACGTCCACCTTGTCGCAACAACTGAACAGGATCTTCACACTAATCGGCCACCTTCAGGGAAATGGAACAAAGCATAGTGCAGCACCACTTGATACAATGAAACAAGCGCTCTTTATTATACTTACAAGATTCGTCTCTTGTCACAATTGCACGTAAAATACACAGTTTCAACCTGACCTAGGTTTCGCGTGAGCTTCGTCAGGGGCTGACGCTAATCCATAGCAAACATGCTAAAATCCCTCCTATTCCGGATGTGAGCTAGAACACTACTCTTCTAGCTCATACTACCCAATTTCTATATACCTGCGGATGCTGTATGTCAGGATACTGATGAGTTTGGGAACGGACTCTAGGGGCCATTACTTAAAAAAAATGTTTAACAATTATACCGAAAACTTCAAAGTTTTTTAATAAAAAAAAAAATGCAAACAATATAATTGCAAATAAATTAAAAAAATATAATAGAATAAATCTCAATAGGGCAATGCCCTCATTTGTTTTGTTATTTTTTTTAGACGCCCAACGGCCTTGGCGTGCCTCTCCTCCATTTCTCACAGGCCTTCAGCAAACTGGAGCTTGAGCTCCCGCAGCTTCCAGAGATACTGCTCCTGGAAGGCCTTCACCGCTTTCTGGTGCTCCCTCTCTAAGTCCATAATGCTTAGTTGCATTTCTTTCAATACTGTAAAAAAATAAAAACAATAAATAAATAAAATAGACGATGTCGTTTCAGAAGAAACCACAGGATGTTGGCTTGAAATCTGATTGGCTGTTGGCGGCTCCACCCACTTTTTTGAATTTTAATCCCAGTCCTCCATTGACCAACTTTGCAAAGTTTGAAGACTGTGCCAATAAAAGGCTAAGAGCAGCTGCAGTTTGAATTTTTCCCATTTAAACAAATGCCTGAAATTTGATTGAGGGATATCTGGCTTTCATTGTGTTGTAGACCCATAACTGGGGCTCCACATTTATTTTGCATATTCCTGTTTCCCAGGGAGCTTTGCACTTCGGATTGCTGTGTTGAGACTCTTAAGTGAGGCTCCACAGTGTTTTTTGTAGCTGGTCTCCCTGAGATCAGCTATTATTGTGTTTGAGTAGTCTTCGAGGCATTGCTCCTGGTTAGCCAGAATCCTACTCCACACTGATGAGGGGCAACACCCCGAAACAGCTGTCTGTGGATGGATACCTGGCTTAGGTTTTCCCCGTCACATCCTTAAAGCTTGTAAACAAAGCGGGATCTTGACATAGGGGCCACTTAATATGGTGGATTTGGTGATCTCTGAAATGGAGACACCCCTTTGCTTGGTTTTCCTTCCTTTGAGGGATATCTGGCTTTCATTGTGTTGTAGACCCATAACTGGGGCTCCACATTTATTTTGCATATTCCTGTTTCCCAGGGAGCTTTGCACTTCGGATTGCTGTGTTGAGACTCTTAAGTGAGGCTCCACAGTGTTTTTTGTAGCTGGTCTCCCTGAGATCAGCTATTATTGTGTTTGAGTAGTCTCCGAGGCATTGCTCCTGGTTAGCCAGAATCCTACTCCACACTGATGAGGGGCAACACCCCGAAACAGCTGTCTGTGGATGGATACCTGGCTTAGGTTTTCCCCGTCACATCCTTAAAGCTTGTAAAAAAGCGGGATCTTGACATAGGGGCCACTTAATATGGTGGATTTGGTGATCTCTGAAATGGAGACACCCCTTTGCTTGGTTTTCCTTCCTTTGAGGGATATCTGGCTTTCATTGTGTTGTAGACCCATAACTGGGGCTCCACATTTATTTTGCATATTCCTGTTTCCCAGGGAGCTTTGCACTTCGGATTGCTGTGTTGAGACTCTTAAGTGAGGCTCCACAGTGTTTTTTGTAGCTGGTCTCCCTGAGATCAGCTATTATTGTGTTTGAAATTTGATTGGGCATTGTAGACTCTGCCCACTTTTTTTTTATAAATTTTAATCCCAATCACCTACTAACCCACAGTGCCAAGTTTGGGTACTCTGGCTTAAATACTGTGAGAATGACAGCTTTTTCAAGTTTTCACACTGAAGTCAACAGTGAAAATTTGATTGGTTGTTTGTGGCTCTACCCACTTTTTATCGTCCCCCAAATTTGACACAAATTTTTAAGGTGACCCCATGACTAAGTGACCCAAGTTTGGTGACTTTAACTTGAAAGCTGTACGAGTGACAAAACTTAATAGTTTTCCTATGAAAGTCTATGGGACAAAATGGGGTTTCCGGGGGGCCGCTCCAGGGGCCTGGAGGGTGGGATTGGTTAACAAAGCACAAGCAAAGTTTGTTAATTGTACTCCTAAAACTGCGGGAGGAGTAGCGTTTAGAAAAATGCTAAATTTTCATTGGCCAATGTTATCTCCGCCCACTTTGGGGTGCCCCCCCAAATATACCCGTTTTTTCGGGTTGACACCAACAATATCTGGTCCGAGTTTGGGGAATAATCATGGCTGCTCGGTATGTCTCAATGGGAATGTGGGAATGTATACCTCGGTGAATCAGTACACCTGTAACTATAGGTTTCAGGGAGGTTTTCTTTGGAAATTATTTTGGGCCTGGGTTTTAATAGTCAGAGACATTGGGTGGGACAGGTCACACCCGTACTACATCTTGGGGTTTAGATAACATTGTGGTTAAAAAGGCTGTTAAAATACAGTGTGGCTAGGCGATCGAAATGCAGAACAATCATAGAGGGAACCAGACCTCTAGAAGACTGTAAAGAGTGTTGAGATAGTACTTTTTTGATATCCGGCTTGTACGGAACTGTAAGTGTGGGACTAAAGGTTCTCCGATATGTGTGGGCTGAAGAAAGATTATTAGTAAAGCTTTAACATGCTTATTGTTTGATAATGCCAATGCAACTCAATCACAATACAATGCGTGACTATACAATATATCACCGAATAACCATAAAGGGACACACAATAAAAATTTCAAAGCTTTATTAGTTGATAAAAAAGACCAACAACAGATATATACATAATGTCAATATCATAGAATATGATACAAATATGTACAAATGGTAGCCAAGACATGTGACTCCCCTCCCATGAACAGAAGGCCCCGATTATCTCTTCTATACAGGGTAAGTGAAAACCCTATCACAGTGCTGATAAAAATAATAACACCCCAAATATAGAATATAAAAGTGAAACAGTGCCTAACTGAACTAGCCTGATGGGCAATTATGCACATACAATACAGCAACGAAGCACATATATTCCACAATTAGTATACCTGAGGGACACTTGAAGAGGAGGACGCGGGCTTCTAGCTGAGAGGAGAGCCTACCCGACGTACGTTTCGCTCCGCTTTCTCAAGGGGCGTATCTAAATCACTCCCTCTAACCCCTAAATATATCCATATCAATCAAGTAAAATATAACACACATGTGTGTGATTGGACTGACCTCACTACCATACGTGTATTGGGAACTTGTCATATTAGTGCGCCATCCTGCTGCCGCTGGTGACGTCATGCTAGCGCGAGATGACGCTTACCAAATAGCTAGTCGGCCGCATAATCTTGCGGCATCACGCCATCATCGCCAGAGTACGTGAGATGACGCTTACCAAATTGATAATCGACCGCGCGATCTCGCGGCATCACGCCATCATCGCGGGAGTACGCACATGGTATAAAGCATACATACGGCAGTTCACCACATTGATGACGTTGCGGGGCAAAACCCCCCAGAGAAATATTCGTGAGATTTCATCCGTATCTATACGGAGACACACGAAGCCCACCAATACTCGCAAGATTAAGCCCGTGCCTGTATGGGGTCACCCAGCATCAAAAAACACCGGAGGGCAAAAGTCATAGTAAGATGGGGGTAACATAGTCACCTCATTATGTAAGATAATACCATCAAGCAAAATGCATATGATTGTAAAATATATAAGTGTATATATATCAATGTGAAATTCTATACTAGAAGGTCATATGTCGTCACATGATCACATTCTAGTCATGTGACCTTCTACACCCAATATAAACAATAAAACCAAACATCTATTCCTTACATAAAATTATTATTATAATCGAGGTATAAAGCAATAGATATACTTAAAATCAAATATTATTAATTCATACAGAAGTATATAAAAAAATTAAAAAATGTAGATTGTAAGCCCTCACGGGCAGGGCCCTCTATCCTTCTGTACCAGTGTGTAACTTGTCTCGTTCATGCTTAAGGCAATTGCCTGTATTATGTATGTGCACCACTTATGATATGTACAGCGCTATGGAATGAATGGCGCTCTAAAAATAAATATTAATAATAATAATAATAATAATAATACAAAAAGTGCTAGTGCATTGTAAGCCCGTGAAAAAAAGGTGCCAGTGCATAAAGTGCTCAGTGCATTGTGAACATGCAAAAATAAATAAACCAAAAAGTGACGAGTGCCAAGTGCTTAATTGAAAACCAATTGCACAGAAGTAAGTGATAATTCATTTACAAATATAAATACATATAGCCGTCTAACTGGTACATATCATATAGGGAAACCATCGTACATAAATATAAAGATAAAAAAATATTAATTAATATACATAATAAATACCACCCCATCATCACAGAGGCTACCCCACGCCAAATTAGACTATATACAAAGTCCCCCCTCCCATTTGAGTACACGTATATTCAATGTATAGAGGTATGAAGGATGACAAGTTTGCCCAATCCCATAGTCCAAACAAAGGTCCTTCATGTGTCCAAAAGGATCTCCAATCTATCATCTCATCAACAACCAATATGATCTGAAAAATATGGATATATGGAGTTAGAACAATACAATATATATGTTAAAAACATACAAAAAAATGAAAAAATGTAAAAACAATAATCTGTAAGCGTCAGTGTATATCACCAGGCCACAAGAGAACAAGCAACGAGGAGGAGCAGGAACTGCATAGCACTCTACGGCAACAAACAGACCAGTATTTATAGCTGTATGGCACACCACAGAGAAAGGGGGGAAAAGGTTTAAAGGGTAACAAAAGCCACCCAGGCCAAAAAAATGGGATACCAAGTATGTATTAGGCGTCCCTACAGTAGAAGACAAATATCATCCCATATCTACAGACGATGGACATCTATAAAAAGGGGGCATAGCTAATACCCTCATTTAGACCATGAGGTGATATTGTGTTGAGGAGGAAAATCCACTTTTTTCTCGCTGAGCGAGGATCTTCTTTAAATTACCTCCTCTTGGTGACATGATGATCCTATCAATTCCTCTGACTCGCAACAAAGATCCATCTGATTTGTGCCTTTCCTTGAAATGGGGGGGACGGTTTTCAATGATGTTAAATCTTCTTCGTCTTTGGCTGCATATATAGATAAGACATGTTCTCTCACCCTTCTTCTCAACTGCCGTGACATCATCCCCACATATATGAGATCACACGGGCAAATGGCCCAATATATGACACCCACCGTGGCACAGTTGATGGTATGTGTAATTTTAAATGTTTTCTCATGATTAAAGTTATGAAAATGGGAAGCTCTTTCCATGTTCCTGGAAGCTACGCACTTCCCACAAGCGCTACTCCCTCATGGAGTTCCTTTTGTACCAAAAGGGTTGGGGGATTTTCAGGTATACAGGCTCAGAGTCAGATGGTCTCGCAAATTCTTTGCCCTACGGTATGTTATAGATGGGCGGTCTGGTATGACATCTTGTAGTTGTGGGTCCTGTGTGAGAATATCCCAGTATTTGGTCAGAGCAGCATTAACCGCCTTCCACCTGGAGTTAAAATTTGTAATAAATCTGAACTCTGGTTTATCCTCACGTCTCACCTTTTTATGGAGTAAATCTCTTCTACTGGTAAATTTTGCTCTGTTAGAGGCTATGGAAAAAGATGCATTGAGAGGGCATATATCTTGGAATCTCCTCTTCAAATCTTCCGCCTGCAACTCAAACGCAACATCCGATGAGCATATTCGGCGCGCCCGCAGGAACTGCCCCACAGGTATATTTTTAATCAAATTACCAGGATGTGAGGAACTTGGATGTAATATTGCATTCACCGAGGTTTCTTTCCTATATAGATCAGTTGTCATCCGACCCTCTGAATCCACATGGAACATAACATCCAAAAACTCCATCTTTGTGCGAGCCACCTTGAAGGTAAGTTTAATATTGAATACATTAATATTCAACTGTCCCACAAAGTTAGCAAAACTTTCGGCTGTCCCCTGCCAGATTACAATGATATTATCTATGTAGCGTCCCCAATATTGGACGCTATTGGCCTCTGGCAGGGGGTCTGTCTGGAGGATCCCCCTCTCCCACAGCCCCAGGAACAAATTAGCATACAAGGGTGCACAGGCCACCCCCATTGCTGTGCCCCGGAGCTGTAGGTAGAAGGACCCCCCAAACATGAAAAAGTTATGCGTCAGAATGTACTCCAACAGTAACACTTACGCCTGTCCATATCACACTTACATCTGTCCATATTGGAGCTATTTAAATAGAATGAGACTGCATCCAGGTCATCATGATGGTTGATAGATGTATACAGGGATTCCACGTCACATGTGGCTATATACATATCAGGTTCCAAGTGAATCTCCTCCATTTTTTTCCAATATGTCTGTTGTGTCTTTCAAAAAAGATTGCAATTCTTCTACCAGTGGCTGTAGAAAGTAGTCAACATATTTGCAGATAGCATCACTCAATCCATCAATGCAATTATGGGTCGTCCAGGTGGATTCAGAGGGTCTTTGTGTACCTTCGGTAGCAGATACAATGTGGGAATTACTGGGTGCTCAGGCAATAAAAAATTAAACTGTTTTGCTGTTATTATCCCGTCATCCACTCCCCTTTGAAGCATATCCCTCAACTCCTGTTAAAATTTTGTGAGTGGGTTGAAGGTCAATTTCTTATAACAGTCACTATTACGTAACTGTCTCAATGCTTCTCTTTTGTACATTGTTGAGGGCCATAGAACAATGTTCCCACCTTGAAAGGTTTTATTACAGTATCTGACCATTGTTCTATTTCCTTAAGTGCTTGCCTCTCAGATTTTGTACAGTTGTCATTGCCCCTATAATTTGTTATTTTTGAAAATTCACCCTCCACTAGTTTCACAAAAATTGCAACATTAGGGAATAGGGAAAGGGCAGGGAAATTTGTCGATTTTGGAATAAGTGACTTCGGAAACTCACCAAGAGATGTAGTTTCATCTTGCTCTTCTAGCAAGGAGACCAAATTGTTTAAAGTCTCCTGTTCCGATAGAATAGTAGAGTGGAGATCCTTCCATGATGTATAAATTTTATTAAAAACTAAACGTCGGGCAAACAGGTGGAGAGCGTCACGTCGTGTAGTCCCGCGATAATGGCGTGATGCCGCGAGATTATGCGGCCGACTAGCTATTTGGTAAGCGTCATCTCACGCTAGCATGACGTCACCAGCGGCAGCAGGATGGCGCGCTAATATGACAAGTTCCCAATACACGTATGGTAGTGAGGTCAGTCCAATCACACACACGTGTGTTATATTTTACTTGATTGATATGGAGATATTTAGGGGTTAGAGGGAGTGATTTAGATGCGCCCCTTGACAAAGCGGAGCGAAACATACGTCGGGGTGGGCTCTCCTATCAGCTAGAAGTCCGTGTCCTCCTCTTGAAGTGTCCCTCAGGTATACTTATTGTGGAATATATGTGCCTCATTGCTGTATTGTATGTGCAAAATTGCCCATCAGGCTAGTTCAGTTAGGCACTGTTCCGCTTTTATATTCTATATTGGGGGTGTTATTATTTTTATCAGCACTGTGATAGGGTTTTCACTTACCCTGTATAGGAGAGATAATCGGGGCCTTCTGTGCATGGGAGGGGAGTCACATGTCTTGGCTACCATTTGTACTGCCGCCATATATTCTATGATATTGACATTATGTATATATCTGTTGTTGGTCTTTTTTATCAACTAATAAAGTTTTTAAATTTTTATTGCGTGTCCCTTTATGGTTATCCGGTGATATACATGCTTATTGTTTGCTCCAAAAAAGTATGTCTATGGTGAAGACTAAACTGACACGTGTTTGTGTGTGTGTGAACAGTGAATGAGTGAAAACAGCCACAGCACATACTTACACTCCTTGTGGGGGGTGGTGATGAGCTTCTCCTCCTCGTCCCCGTCATCAGCCACTTGAGGGGGTGAGGCGGGTTGGGGTGAAGGTCCACCCTCCACTCCTGCCACTGACTCCTCTGGGGGCTAGGGACATGTTTTTGCCCTGAGGGTCCGGCCTCCTCCTCTGACGCCGAGACTTCCCCAACGGCTGTCTGGGAGGCCTGCGCCTGACTGCAGGTAAAGGAACACCTATAATTACAAATTTTACTACTTTTAGAAAAAAATCTAAAAACAAAAATGTATATATGCTTTACATTACTTTTGTACCTTTATTCCAACACTCAGTAATCATTATACCTGGACATTTTTCGTCCCGGATCTCGCGGATTCTTTCCTCATGCCTCCTCTTCATGTCTGACCATTTTTTTTAAAAATGGCCAGACGTGTGTGCTTTCCATCATAGTCCCGCCACTGCTCATACCTGATCCTACGCACTATTTTATTTTTTTCTGCATGGGAGCGGGTCTGGTCATATCCTTGCTCCAACATGCGCTGCAGTATAAAAAAAAGCATCAGATTTTATAACGGTAATTTTAAATCTAATATTTCACTTTCAAACACTAATAATTTTTGGTTTGGTGGTTGAGATGATGAATAAATGTTGGTGACTATGGCTAAGGCAGCGCACGGCGAGAAGTTCCCCGGGCTTAAACTACGACATGCAGAGCTTTCAGTTAGACTGTCTCTCACCGTGCGCTGCCTTGCTGCTGCCGTACCACCTTCCCCGCCGCCATTATAGTCAATAGGGACGAAGCGTCATTTTAGGGGCGTAGGTGAACTAGCAGCAGTACGGATCCGACAGGCTGTTCTTCTTCCTGGAATAGTCAGACGTACTCCCCTGCCGCTAATGTTAAAGTCGCCTAATCTTATTTTTTTTTAAATTTGGGATTGTGTTGAAATCGTATGTGTGTGTAGTATAAGATATTGGATATTGGCGAGATGGACCTGTCTATTGAAGTGACGGTACGGTATGGAGTGTAAGGCTGGTTCGCCTCCCCGTGGTCCACCCTGGGTAACGCTAAAAGAACCAGCAAATACTAAATGTCAAACATTACTTCTCCTGACCAACGGGACACTTATTAGAATCTGTATACTAGGCATCCTCAAACTGTGGCCCTCCAGCAAACTGCGGCTCTCCAGCTTTTTCTAAACTAAAAATCACATCATTCCATGACAGCCTACAGCTATCATCCTATAGAGGGGCATCATGGGAGTTGTAGTTTTACAACAGCTGGAGGGCCGCAGTTTGAGAATGCCTGCTATAGACTGTGTATGTGTGTGTGTGTTGGGGGTGGGGGGTGGTCAGAGGTGGTGTGGTATACCACAATAACCATCCTACATAAGGTAACAATTATGTGGATGTGGAGAACAATCAGAAACTTAACAATAGCAAAGACTGGCTGGCATTTTGCAATGTATGCATTTTTTTGTTGTTGATTTCCGGCATCAGGATCCCCTGTGGACCCGTAGAAGGCATTGGGCAGCCTCTGCACGGCATCAGTCTGCCTTCTCACACATCGGGTCCCTGTTACAGCAGCACGGGGACCCGATGCGCTCGATCACTAACCGCAAACCACTTCTATGTCGAGGTCAGCGCTGACCGCGACATAGAAGGGGTTAATCCACCAGCATCGCTGTAAACAGCGATGCCGGCGGATACAGCAGGGGCCTGGCTATCAGGGACTGCCGTGCATGTACGGCGGAATGCATTCTGGCACAAGTTCCCCCGGCGTACATGCACAGTGTTTTGCGTTAAGGGGTTAATGACAGTGAACTCCACAATGCCTGCCCCTTAAATAGTGGCTCCTGCCCCCCCATGCATGTAGCAGTGTAGTTTTGTCGTCATACATCATATGACTGAATATTTAAGGACCTGCAAACTATTGAAACCTGTGATCACTTGTTATGGCAACCTGGGGACATGCGAGCTTCTATTGGCTGATAAGGGACATGTGGCCGTGTGTATGGCAGTTGGGGGCTTGTTTTGGCTAATGCAGGTCATTTTGGGGGGGAATATCTCAGGAATAATACGTCCTAGAGAGCTGAAGCCCGGTCTAAAACCTTCCCGGACACCTGATGTACCCGTCTGCCAAATTTAGTGAAGATCGGTCCAGTCGTTTAGTGGCCCATTTTTATATATATATGAGATTAGTAGTTATTAATGATTTGGGGCAATACGGATTGTTTTTGAATGCCAACAATACTTGTTTCCACAAATCATTTATATGTAAGCACTGCAGTAAGCAAACTATGTGAAATGAGATTTTATATGTATTGCGAAAATTTGAGAATGTTCTATCTCCATAAACATACATTTGAATGTTACAAGCGTATCACATGTACTTATAGCTGTAATGTAATGTTCAATAACTTACTGAGATCAAGATATTTTCCTCCTCTCTGGTGAAATTGTTTTCGACCATCTTTGTTCGCATGGATCGCATGCACCAACAAAACTTGTTGTAATTGCTCCCCGAAAGAAGCCACGCCCGTATGTTCGCATGCGCATAAGCATGCGCACGCACACATACGAATAAGTTATTGCCGACTGCCGAACTTGAATAACATCTGTACGCACACGAATATTTCTATGAAAATTATTCGCATTATAGTCGCTTTGTACTGATACAGAACAACAAATACGATTGGCTTGTTCGAATTAGCGAATATGGTGAATGCGAATATATCGCTATATTCGCTAATTCAAAAAATGCATTTGCAATAGGAAAGTTGCCTATAGACAGCTCTAAGTTGGATGCTCAATGCAAAAATATAACTTTTTTTCTTTACGCAATGAACAGAATATGAAGAGTTGAAGAGGACTAAGTAAGTATTCTGATTATTGAAAAAATAATAGTAATTTTTTTCGCATTGCGCATCCAACTTAGAGCATTCGTTCATGCTTGCAAGCCAGTAGGAAATATACCTTTATATTCAATTCGAAGTTCAATTCGCATAATGTGAATAATGTATTTGCATATTATTCACGATAATTAAAATAATGACGAATATTCGATTTCGGCAAATATATTACGAATATTCATTCGAATATTCGCGATATATAGCAAATTCGATATGGCACCTCCCGCTCATCACTATTTATTGGTTGTCATTGATATGTGTCTAGATCAAGAGGTCTAAAATGTATAACACAAAAATACAATTTTTAAAATTGCTCTTTTGCATATTGAGACTTGACAGTCAATACAATCTGCTAGGACTATTTATCTCATTTATATGTGCACAGACGTGGACCTGTATATGTATGTCATTTTATTTTATCTGTACTGTCACTTTAAATATGGACAGAATGCATGCACACTGCAGGGCAGATCTGTTATATTTAAATATTCTTTCGGAGATTGAAGTTGGAGGTAGGAGGACGTGGGGGGTTGGTTACCATTGAATGATGTATATATTACATTCTGAACCAGCGTTGTGTACATTTTTGCGTGCGTTCCACACTGGAATGCACATCGTCAAAGAGATGAACCTGTGAGGCGCATGCCTTGTTTTGATACTTATTTGTTTCTTTATACTATAGGCACTAGGCATTTTATTTTATTTTCTCATTTTATGCCATTGTAGTCCCTTAATCCGTGTTAATATAATAAGTACAATATATCTGTAAAATAGTTTCAAGCTCCGTCCCTCTGATGGGTTGTATGCGTTTCAGAGTGGAACGCAACAACGTCACTTCCGGTACGGTACTGCCGGTTAATGGCGTGGAGCACGAGGAGACAATATAACATACTAATATCTTTTTGGTGAGTTCAATAAGTGTTATATATCAGTCTAATCACAATAAGCATACAAGAACCCTACTTCCGCCATGCTGTACCCTTTTGATGAAGCTTTGATCGAAATGCACCTCTGGGCACAGGGGTCTCTCGGTTGGTATGGTAACTTTATGACTTCTATTATATGTGGTTTCACCTGGCAACTGTATGGGCGTTTTCCATTTAGCCCATGTTTATTTTCTTATTTGGTTAGTTTCTTTTGCTCTTGCACTTTATGAATTACACTGTCAGTCTTATATCACCTGGTTTTATCTAGTTCAGGGGTCAGCAACCTTCGGTACTCCTGATGTGGTGAAACTACATCTCCCAGCATGCTCTAATTACTTCTATGGGAGTTCTGAAAACAACTAAGCAAGTGTGCATGCTGAGAGTCATAGTTTTAACACATCTGGAGTGCCGAAGGTTGCTGATCCTCGATGTAGTTGATATTAAATATCTATTATTTTACCTGTACCGACCGTGTATGTCCCCTGCCATGGCTATTGGTCTTATGAATTCTATGTACCACCACAGATTTAATTCTTTTTAATTGTGTGTTTTTACAATAATTATGGAATAAAGATATATTGATTTATTAAATCCCGTTTTTGGTTACTTTTTTGTGTTTTTACAAAAAGTGCAGTAGTGAGCGATCAAAAAACATCACCTCGTCCCGCAAAAAATAAGCCCCTACACAAGACGATTGGAAAAAATATAAAAAAAATATGGCTCTCAGAAAATGGCAACACAAAAACAGGATTTTAAAAAAAAATGCTTTGTGTATAAGTGGTAAAACGTTAAAAAAACTATATAATGTAAAATCTGCCAAAAAAAACGGACATTTTTATATTTCAAGTCCATTTTCCTTTCTTGTGAAATACGTAAAGGATTAACAGCGGTCGTAAAAATCAGTTTTGATTAACTTGAGGGGTGTATTATCTAAAAAGTGGTAATTAGTGGTTTCTACTACATAAGCCCCACAAAGTGACTTAAAAACTGAATTGGTCCTTAACCCCTTAAGGACACGGCCCTATTTCACCTTGAGGACCAGGCCATTTTTTGCAAATCTGACCAGTGTCACTTTATGTGGTGATAACTTTAAAACGCTTTTACTTATCCAGGCCATTCTGAGATAGTTTTTTCATCACATATTGTACTTCATGACAATGGTAAGATTTTATCAAAAAAGTTCATTTTTTTGTATAAAAAAATACTAAATTTACCAAAAATTTTGAAAAATTAGAAAATTTTCAAGTTTCAATTTCTCCACTTCTATAATACATAGTAATACCTCCAAAAATAGTTCTTACGTTACATTCCCCAAATGTCTACTTCATGTTTGGATCATTTTGGGAATGCCATTTTACTTTTTGGGGACGTTACAAGGTTTAGAAGCAAATCTTGAAAATTTTCAGAAAATTTCAAAAACCTACTTTTCTTAAAATCTTTATTTATGTAAATAGGGGTCATTTCTTTCCCCCTTTTTTTTCCATAAAAGACAGGATATAACAGTTACAATTCTATCAAATTTTGATATCCCGAGCATAAATAGTAAAGTACAGTCATCGTGAATTGTCAGAAGCATACTTCCAGATACAGAAAATATAAAGGAATTATCTGAAACAGATAACATAACATTTCCCCCCCGCCCCCCACCCCCCACCCCCAACACAATAGATCTATCCAAAAATTCTGGGTTTGTCTCTGCTAAAGATTACGCCATGGGTCCGTCTCCCTCAGTCGTAGGAACCATTCTGTATGCTTAAATGGATCTAGAGCCACCTCCTCAGCTGGTAGAAACGCTTCCATATATGGCCTCCATTTCCCAAAGAAAGATTTAGTTAACTTGGACTTGTGCAGCTCCGTCTCTAGTCTTTCAATGTGGAGACAATTTGTTGTCAATTGAAAAGGGACCTGTATAGCAGGTACCTATGGACCTCTGCCAAAAGTAGCAGGTGGAATATCTGGGGAAATTTGGTCGATTGCGGTTCTGCCAATGTGTGAAATAATATCAATTCTGGGTCTAGTGGAATTGTTGTGTTACTCTTAGATTTTATCTCGTCCAAAAACCTCACCTAGAAAGTTTGCACTGCTTGGCACTGCCAGAGTCCATGTGTAATGTCTGTATTAGTGGTTTGACATTTAGGGCAATGAGGTATTCTATCCTCTGCGGCCTGTCTTGGTTCCTTCGGGGAATGAAAGCCTTATATTGCTCTGTGCAGAATTTTAAACTGAGTTTCTCTTCAAAGTTCACTTGGAGCTACCTTCCTAATCTTGTTCCAGCCTTCCAATTGGCGGTCAGGATCATTTATTACTGGAAAATCTTTGCACCATGACTTGAATAGGCTAGAATCCCCTTTTTTCGAGGATACCTCTCTAAGAGAGTCATATGGTGTTGACAAAGTATTTCCCCCCTTCATAAGTGTGTCGAAAGGAGTTGCCTTGAACTCAGCTGAAAAATCTTTGACTCTGGATTTTAAGAATGTTAGAATCTGTTGGTAGGCCAAGAAGTGGCCAGGTGGGATTTGATGTGTTTGTTGAAGTTCCTGGAGGGAGTGGAATCTATTTTTGGGGCAATTCCATAGGTGTGAAACTCTGGCTATACCTTTAGTCGCCCATTGCACAAATTGCTTATTAATCAATTTGATTGAAAAATTTGGGTGATCCCATAGTGGCATATGTTTGGAAATGGTCGTCAGTAGATTATATAATTTCCTGACTGCTTTCCATGCAGCAGATGTGTCTCTCAGCAGTACACTATGTCTTATTGATTTAGGGGTTTCTGAGAATTTTGAGTGAAGCAAGGCTCCCAACCCAAATAGTTTAGCTAATTCCTTCTCAACACTTAGTACAGAATGATGGGAGGTGCCCTGGAGCCAATCCAAATAGTGCCTCATCAAACAAGCCAGATTATAGAACCTAATGTTTGGAAAGCTTACTCCTCCTCTAGATTTATGTCTATATAGGTTGTCTAGCGAGATCCTGGGGCATTTGGACTGCTATAGGAAAGAACGATATGCTCTTGTTAATATGTTGACATAGTCATGTTTCAATAGCAAAGGCAGAGTTTGCATGGGATACAATAATTTTCTAAAACTCATCATCTTGATCAGATGACATCGTCCAAGGAAGCATAAAGGTAGGGTTATCCACGATGCTAACTCTGAGGTAATTTTCCTTATCGGAGGGGGATAATTTAGTGAGTATAAGGATTCTGGAATTTTGCCTATCTTTATTCCCAAATAGCGTATGAAGCGAGGTGCAATTGTAACCGGTGTGTTGCCCAAGGATTGCTGATTCAAAGTTTGAGTGGGGGAAATATCCATAATTTCGCATTTAGAGACATTCACTCGGAAGCCCGAGAAGTTCCCAAAGTTAGTTAGAATATCAAAAATCCCTGGGAGTTTCTCTCTGGGATCAGACAAGAAGATTAGCAGATCATCTGCAAATAATGCGTGCTTTACTGACACGTCTCCCACCAAGATCCCTTTGAGAGATTGTGATTTTAGCAGCAGTAATGACAGGGGTTCAAGTGCTATGTTGAATAGTAATGGTGAAAGGGGGCAGCCCTACCTAGTCCCTTTCTGGAGTTTGAAGGATTGAGATAGGAAACCTGGTATAGAAATGCGTGCTAGGGGCGAACTGTAGAGAGCAGAGATGTATGTTCTAAAACATCCACCAATACCCATTGTGTCTAGGACTGCATTCAGCCACATCCAGCTCACATTGTCAAAAGCTTTTTCAGCATCTATGGCCAATAGAGCGGATGAAGGTGGGGACTACTCTTGATACTATCCAGTACAGCTAGGACTTTTCTTATGTTACACACTGCTGGTCTATTTTTTATGAACCCTGCCTGATGTATAGAGATAAGTTTAGGGAGATAAAGCGACAGCCTATCTTCCAGTATCTTAGACAAATACTTCAGATTATTATTAATTACTTAGTAATATCGACCTATATGACGATGGGAGTGAAGGGTCCTTCCCCAGCTTAGGTAGCACCTTGATATAAGTAGTGCTCATATCAGCAGGGATCGGCTGCCCTTGAAGGATTTGGTTATACACTTTGGTGAGAGTAGGGGAGATGTTGGTCGCCAGGCTCTTATAAAATTCGTTAGTGAAGGTGTCAGGCCTTACCGTTACTAGTCTGACGAATAACTTTCAATGTTTCCTCCATAGAGATAGGCTGGTTTAGGGCAGCTAAATCTTCGGGAGATATTTTAGGTAATGGTAAAGAATCAAGCCAACATTTACTACCAGTTCTTTACTTATCCTCTTCCATGTATAGTGCACTATAGAAATTTCGTAATATTTCTACTATCTCATTTGGGTGGGTGCATAGTGTCCCCTGTGAGTTTTTGAGCTTAGGAATTGAAGCTGGGTTCCTACGTCCCCTTGCCATGGCTGCTAGCAATTTCCCAGATTTGTTCCCAAACTTGTAAAACTGGGCTTCCTGTTTATACCCATAGTACTCCTCCCTTTGTTTGCACCAATTGTCATAATGAGATTTTGCAGATATCCAAGTTTTCTTTTTAGAAACCGTTGGGTCTAGTTTATATGCTGTATATGACTCCCTTAGAGCAGAAGTTAATGTCTGGATCTGGGAATTTATTTTACGCTTCATATTCCCAGTATATGCCAAGATTTTGCCCCTTAATACTGCTTTGCCAACCCTCCATATTAGTTGAGTATCTCCACCCCCCAAATTGGTATCTAAGTAGTCAATCCACCAATAATTGAGGAGTTCTACAAAAGTCTCGTTTTGTGACAAATCTGAAGGGAATCTCCATAAGAAGTCAGATCCCTTTGGGGTGGTGTTAACAATTTCCAACAATACTGGAGCATGGTCTGATATGACTAGATACTGAATTTTTACTGATGCAGTTTTCTGTAGTACCTTGTCTGAGACTAAAAAGAAGTCGAGATGGGACCATGAGCTATGTACCGCAGAAAAGTGGGTATATTCCCTCCCTAAAGGGTGGTAGTGGTGCCATGCACCTAGCAAACCTAGATTTTGAATCATTTTCCTCAAATTCAGATCCCTGTTTCTAATTGTGGGCCTTACCAAGCTATTTGTTTTTCGGTCTTCTGCGTGTGTCATGACCACATTGAAATCTCCCTCCACTATCTGGCAGGGGTGGGAATTCTGAAGTAGCAGGTCTCTCAGTGCCCCAAAGAATTTGCCATTGGTTCCATTGGGACCATATACATTTTTAATCTGGAAGGATTCTGAGGAAGAACTAAGTGTCATAAGAACCCATCTCCCCTCTTTGTTCTCCAAGCACGTCTCTACTGTGTGTGTCAGATTTTTATGAAGCAATATTAAAACTCCTCCCTTATTACCTCTAGAGGGGGAACCGTATACTCTGCCCACCCACATTTTTTTCATGCGGTCAAAGTCTTCCCTCGCTAAGTGGGACTCTTGGAGTAGGGCAATATCAGTTTTTAAATGCTTCAGGTTTCTCAATACCATTAACCTTTTCTGAGGAGACTTTAGACCCTTCACGTTCCACGTTACTATTTTCGTCATCGTATTACAAAAGTGCTGAGTACAAATAGCTGAGCACATATGTTTTTAGAGTCAGAGGCCACCCAGTTGACAGACCATAATAATGCCCTATAACAGATTAACAGTAATACCCTATAATAAAACAGGTAAAATAGATCAAACATATAAACTCATACATTATTGAATTATCTCGTACTTCTCTTCTTCCCAGCATGGTATTTCCCATTTCCCTGAGACGCTCTCTGCATGAGCTTCCCTCTAAATTAACTCCTCAAAATAACGGTCTCTCCCATTTGAAATTCACATAGGCTGGCAGCGAAACCCCCTATTTCGGTTATGGAGTTCGGTTTGAACTAAATGGCAAGAAGTTTTTCCATATAGTGCTAGTAAAATAAAATCAAAATGGCAAGGGACCCAAAAACTAAAGTTGACAGAACTCAAATAAGTTGACTAGCGTTCCCATTAGTAGAGATATTGGGCAGACTAGATGGGCCAAATGGTTCTTATCTGCCGACACATTCTATGTTTCTATGTTTCTATATCTAGCCAATATTGATAAGAGTCATATGACCATAAAAAAAAAGAACTGTAAACTACTGCGGTATGTTATACTATACTCCACCCGATTCAGCGAAGTATGAGTCAAGTCCCTGGAACATCTCGGGATCTCTTGCATTGCTCCTTTGGCGCGAGCTCCAGATCTTGTCGCTTCCTCGATGGGGAATGAGAAACACCCTCACCAGCTTCAATGTCTGTTAACCTTTTCAGTTCTGTACTCAGGAAGTTTATGATTCCTTCCTGCAAGGCCTGCTTTGCCTCCTGTGGGGACTGAAAGGTGAGGCAGAATCCGTCTGTCTTGAAGAGTTTCAGGATGGCTGGGCACAGTAGTGCGAATTTCATCTGAGAGCAAAAAAGTTCTGAGCATACCCCAGCAAACTCCTTTCTTTTCCTGCTGACCTCCGCAGAGAAATCTTCAAAGATAAGAATTTTGTATCCATGCACCTCCAGGGGTGCTTTACCCTGTTTGTACGCCCTCAAAATAGCGTTTTTCTCCGAAAAGTCCTGGTATCTAGCTATAACCTGTCTTGGGCGCTGCTTTAGTGCAGGGTGATTGAGCTGGTCGTCGTCTTGTGACGGGCAGCGTGTGGTCTGCACCGGGGGGGCGATTCTATGAGCCATCTCGACTTTGCACGGCCTGGTAGGTCCAGCGCTGCCGGGATAGCTTGCTTGCAAAGCATCAAAATGTCTTGACTAGACAATGATTCTGGGACCCCAACGAAACGTAAATTCGTTCAGTTTGTCGCTGATCCTGCGATTTTCACAAGTGAGGACCTTAATAGTGTTGCACAGTTCCTGGCTTTCCACCTCCATGCTGCCCACTTTTTCACCAACTCACTCAACCGCCGATGGTGGTCTGCAAGTTCCTGATGTAGGTTGCTTATAATCCACCTTGATTTCCTCCACGCCGTCGTTTGAAATATCCTCAGTAGGAATTTCTGCATTGTGCGCGGGATCCGCCATTTTGGCTGCAGGTTTCTGCTGCTTTGCAGTCTGTTGTTGGGATTTCAATCTCATTCTGCCCCCTGATTTTACAAACCTTGTTAACCCTTTAGGTGTTTCACAAGAGTTCATGGCAAATGGACATAAAATTTCAGAATTTCGATTTTTTGGCAAAGTTTCCATTTGAATCTATTTGAATCGATTTTTTCCAGGAACAAAGCAAGGGTTAACAGCCTAACATAACCCATTATTTATTGCCCTGATTCTGTAGTTTGCAGAAACACCCCATATGTGGTTGTAAACTGCTGTATTGCCAAACGGCAGGGAATAGAATGAAGGGAACGCCATATGGTTTTTGGAAGGCAAATTTTGATGGACTGGTTTATTTACACCATGGCCCATTTCAAGCCCCCCTGATGCACCTCTAGAGTAGAAACTCCAAAAAAGTGACCCCATTTTGGAAACTACTGGATAAGGTGGCAGTTTTGGGGGTATTATTTTTGGGGTGCATATGATTTTTCTTTGCTCTATAATACATTTTTTTATAACAAGGTAATAAAATATAGAAATTCTGAAATTTCATCTCCATTTGCCATAAACTCTTGAGGAACACCTAAAGGGTTAACAAAGTTTGTAACATCAGTTTTAAATACCTTGAGGTGTTTAGTTGCTTATATGGGGTCACTTTTATGGAGTTTCTACTTTAGGGGAGAATCAGGGGGTCATCAAATGGGACATGGTGTCAAAAAAACAGTCCGGCAAAATCTGCCTTCCAAAAACCATATGGCGTTCCCTTCATTCTATGCCGTCGTTTGGCGATACAGCAGTTTATGACAACATATGGGGTGTTTCTGTAAACTACAGAATCAGGGAAATAAATATAGAGTTTTGTTTGACTGTTAACCCTTGCTTTGTTACCGGAAAAAAATCATTAAAATAGAAAATTTTGAAAAAATAGCTGTTTTGGTACCGTTTTCATTTTATTTTTGTGACTCTGTTCAGCTTAGGGGTTAGATGATATGTTATTTTTATAGAGCCGATTCTTACAGACACGGAAATACATAATATGTCTACTCTTTTACATTTATTTAGGTTTTACACTATAATATCCTTTGTTAAACAAACAAAAAAAACATATTAGTATCTCCGTAGTCTGAGAGTCAGGTTTTTTTTTAAGTTTTTGTCCAATTGTCTTAGGTAGGGGCTCATTTTTTTTGCGGGATGAGATGACGGTTTTAATGGCACTATTTTGGGGTGCATATGACTTTTTGATTGCTTGCTGTTACACTTTTTGTGATGTTAGGTGACAAAAACTGCTTATAACAGTATTTTTTATTTTTTTTTTGCGGTGTGCACCAGAGGGGTTAGTTCATGTGTTATTTTTATAGTTTAGGTTCTTACGGATGCGGCGATACATAATATGTCTACTTTTTATTTATTTATTTATTTAGGTTTTACACAATCATATTTTTGAAACAAAAAAAAAATCATGTTTTAGTGTCTGCAAAGCCTGAGAGCAATAATTTTTTTATTTTTTAGGCTATTTTCTTAGGTAAGGTATCATTTCTTGCGGGATGAGGTGACGGTTTGATTAGTACCATTTGGGTGTAGAACTTTTTTGATCACTTTTATTAACTTTTTTGGGAAGTGAGGTGGGCAAAATTTCAATTTTATCATAGTTTTTTTTTTTCCTGTGCGAGGAAAGTAACAAACCCATTTTATAGATCAGGTCATTACGGACGCGGTGATATATAACATGTGTAGTGTATTTTATTTTTTTAATTTTTATTACTGTATTTATTTTATTTTTACCTTTTTTCACTTTTTTTACATTTCTTTTGACCCAGACCCACTTGGTTCTTGAAGATCCAGTGGATCTGGTGTCTGTATAATACAGTACAGTACATTATATGATGTACTGTACTGTATTTTTTACTTGACACTTAGTCTGATCAGACTTTTGCCTTTAGCAGAAGTCTGATCAGAGTTCTGTTACCATGGCAAGCAGGACGCCTTTAAAGGCATCGTGTTGCCATGGTTACCCTCCTCCGCTGCTATAACAGAGCAGCGGAGGATGGGGAGGGAAGCTGGGGACTGGAGTTAGGTGGGCTGCACCAGGCACAGCAGCCCTCCACAGCAGCTCCCTCCCTCTTAACCCCCTCCATACAGCGGTCCCTATAGACTGCAGCATGGAAGGGGTTAAAAGGCTGACATCCGTTCCTGCACGGATGTCATCCGTTACAAGCAGACTGCCAGCAATGTGCTGACACACTGCTTGCTAAGCTCGGCCATCCTAAAAATAAGCGGGGGGGCGGGCAGAGGATCACACGCCCGCCCCCCCGAACTGACTGCCGCACCGTCCACAAGCCACCATACATATTTGGCAGCATTTTAAAGTTTCTGATCCGCGGGGATCAGATACATCGCAAAGCACTGCAAACCGCAGGTCTGAATTGACCTGCGGTTTGCAGCGATGGCCAATGTGGGGGGGGGGGGGGTCACAGGATTCCCCTCGGTATGTGAACATGGTTCCTGCTGCACGATCGCAGCAGGAATCATGTTTCTATCGCGTTTTTTTTTTTTTTTTTAACATGCGATTTTATTCAGGACGTATGGGTACTCCCTGTGTCCTTAAGGACTCGGACATTAGGGCGCACCCATACGCCCTGTCTCCTTAAGAGGTTATAAAAGTGGATTTTGGAAATTGTATTAAAAATTAGAAAAATTGCTTCTAAAATTCTAACTAAAAAAAATTAAAGGACATTTACAAAATGATGCAAACATAAAGTAGACATATGGTGAATATTAATTAATAACTAGTTTGTGAGGTATCACTATCACTCTTAATAGCAGAGAAATTCAAATTCAGAAAATAGCAATTTTTTAAAATTTTCTCTGCATTTTGATACCCCAAATTACTACCTTACACGCAATATGTTCATTAACCCTTTCTACTCCGGAGGTTTTTTTCATTTTTGTGATTTCATTTTGCACTCCCTGCCTTCCTAGAGCGATAACTTTTTTATTTTTCCATTCACATAAGGGCTTTTTACAGAATAAGTTGTACTTTCCATTGCCACCATTAAATATTGCATATGATGTAGTGGGAAGCAGGAAAAAAAAATCAAAATGGGCTGTAATTAGGAAAAAAAGCAATGCCACAACAGTATTATGGTTTTTTTTCATTTACGAAGTTCGATATGCGATAAAACTGACCAGTTATTTTCTTTCTCCAGGTCAATACAAATCCGTATAGTTTTTTTTTTTTTTTTTTGCATCTTTCTAATAAAAACCTTGAAAACCTTTATTATTTTTCGTCACCATATCCTATACCCTATAACTTTTATCTAGTTACCTGTATGGAGCTGTGTGAGGATTATTTTTGTGGAGCAATGTACTTTTAACTGATACCATTTTAGGGTGTGTATGACTTATGATCACTTTTAATATAATTTTTGGGGAAATGAAGGAACCAAAAATGTCGAATTGGCTATTTTGAAATTTTTTACATTCCCCGTATGGGGAAAATATTCATATATTTTTAAAGTATGGGCGTTTTCACACCTATGATGCATATTTTTTTATTTTATTTTTTATTTTAATTTGGAGAAAAGGGGGTGATTTGAATTCTTTTATTTATTTTTACACTTTCTTTTATAGATCACATAGGCATTGGCTTTGGAGTCTAGGGGAAATTTACTAGTTTCCAAAGAAAACACTAGGAGGCTGCCGCTTCCGGGTTTTTGCATGCTCAGATGCCGTGGTCAATCAAGAGTTAAATGTCAGCAACCGGCATTATCGCCGGTCATGGACATGAGCCACAGTACTAGCATGCCGCTGGTTGGGAAGATCTTAAATCTATGACTTTGCGCGTGGTGGTTGTTTTTATATTTTTGTGCTATTCTTCCTATTTCCACTTTATACCTTATCTGTTATATCACATTTACTGTACTATCCTTTCTCTTTGCAAGATATACATCAATATTCTCATTATATGTATAGTATGGAACCACGTCTGTCCCTGTCAAAGAAATCCTCTATTTCACATGCCATGAACAGTCCTTGGCGGAAGATTGGTGGGACCATCACGTCATGGGAACTCCGGCCCTCCACTCAGATCGGTGCTGGTAAGGGCGGGGGGGCGGAGTTTTCACATCCCTCCACAACTCATGCTGAGAGATATCTGTGGGTGGGCCACCTCATACACCTCAGGGGGTGTTGATTGATGGCGAGATACTGCATCTACTGCCTGTCTGGAGTTCACCACGTGCAATTGTTCCACATGCCGTGCTTGTGGAACCAAGAGGTATCTACTAGTTCTTTGTTTTGTCCGCACAATTTATAATCCAATGTCAGACAATACCCCTAACAGAACCTACTGCATATTTTGCAAGATCCCTTGATGAGACTGAATGCCATAGTTCAGTGGAAAAAACGTCGGGACATAGTCCATAGCATCAGCTATGCATAAGCACTGTGACTTAAGGAGTCACTTAACTATTATCTGCTGGGTAGAAAATTTGTGTTGGTGACAGACCGTGCTCCTCTAGACTGGATGAAACAGAACAAGGAGAAACATGCAAGTGGTTTCCCTCCCTTACAAAATTTTAATTTCAGTCTAGCTTGAGCCAGGGAAATTGCAGGGAAATACTGATGCATTATCTTGTAGTAAAGAGGTGAAAGTAGCGGCACTCGTCCACGTGTGTAAAACAAATCCTTTATTACGAGCATCCAGTAAAACAACAACCGGGTGGGGGGCGGACTTCCAAACCTTTGCAAACTGGTAAAGTGGCGACGGCAGTTTCGCGCAACACTGCGCTTCGTCAGGCCACCTAAAAGCCCAAGCGTGAACACACGCTAAATGATAGGACACACTCACACGTCACACCTTGCACAGGTGTGAAAAGCCACGCCCCCAGTAACCGGGCCTTAAAAACAATACAAAATGCGAAATGAAAAGGATAGACATTATTGCATGAGTTCACAAAAGTACAAATAGTTATCAACGACCAATATACTGCAACTGTATCCAATCAACTATAAACATACATGCGGCGCTTTGGGAAAGAGGACTGCAAGTCCCAGAGTGGTTATAGGTGCACTGACAAATCGTTCTTATCATTAAAACCGATACCCCCCATTGCTTGGGTGCGGATAATCCACCTAGCTTCAGACTGTAATAATAATTTATGGTGATCTCCTCCTCTTTCAGGGACATTAACAATTTCAATGCCTGCAAACTTTAAACAACGGGGATTACTATTATGTTTTTCCCTTACATGTTCAATAAGGCGGGGACACCCCTTGCCTGTACTCACTTAATTTACATGTTCCCTAAAACTTTCAAACATTGGTCGTATAGTTTTGCCTATGTAGAAATTGCGACAATTGCAAAATACCACATAGACAACGTATGGGGACCTGCAGGTAATGAAATGACGAACTCTATGGGTAACTCCACCCAAGTTTAAAATTTTGCTCTGAGCATTTTGTGGACAGAAGGAACCGCACTTATAATTCCCGGGTCTAATATTCCTAGTAAGCCACGAGGGATTAATGGTAGGACGTAAGATTTTTTTGTTTGAGGAAGACACATCAGCCACAATTTCATCCTCTTTTTCATCTTCATACTCAGACATATCAGAAGAAGATACAAAGTTTTATTTCTCTACTGAAGATACTGAAGAATGAATTAAAGCTGTACGAAGAACAATGGGCACTGAGGATGTTAAAAGACCTAAGACAGTTCAGGACGAAATGTTTGGAGATCTTGGGGTAAACAAAGGCAAGTATTTTTCTTACATGATAATGTTAAGAATTAAATTTTAGATGAATGGTCTAAACCAGACAGAAGAGTCTTTTTACCAAAAGTAATAAAAAAGGAGATACGCCTTTAGTGAACAGGGTACGGTAAAGTGGGATGCTATCCCAAAGGTGGATGTATCAGTAGCAAAAATTGCCAAGACGTCTTTACCGTTTAAAGATGCTACTCAGCTTAGGGACCCTATGGATTGCAAGGCAGAAGGTTTTCTTAAGAAAACCTGGGAGGCGGCTTCAGCAATGTTGAGACCAAACGTTGCCTATACATGTGTGGCTAGAAGTCTTTTTTTGTGGCTTTCATAATTAGAACTTCACATAAAGAACCACAGGCCCAGAGAACAGATCCTAGAATCCATTCCATTATTACACATGGCAGCTGGGTTTTTGGCAGATTCATCTGCAGAGATAGTCAGGATGGCTGCCAGAACTAGGTTCCTCTCATTTCCTGTTGTAGACTTTTATTATGAAAATCTTGGCAGGGAGATTTAGCATCCAAAAGTACATTAATTTCTGTACCTTTTCATGGAGAATTTTTGCTTAGCCCTGATTTAGACCAGATCCTTGAGAAGGCTTCTGATAAAAAAGAGGTTTAGTTGAAGAAGAATCTGATTCAGTTTAAAAGGATAGGCCCAGAAATAAAAAGTTTTCAGGATAATAGAATTAAAATGGAAGCTGGCAAACATGGTTGTTGGAGCTACAAGAACGGGGGAAAGGGAAGACCCATACTCTTTAAATCGCCTGTTGAAAGATCCACTCCTAAACAATGATGCCAGAAGTGTAGGGGAGAGACTCTCCTATTTTTCAATCAGCAATCAGGAACAGAGGGCAGATCTTGCACTACCAATTCAGATGTTTTCACTTTGGAATTTCAGCTGCTCCAAGACTCTTCACAAAACTAATGTTGGAAAAAGTGGCTTAACTACGTCTAAACCAGGTTATGATAGTTCCGTATTTAGACAATTTTCTTATCATTCAAAATCTCAGATTGACTTTTCAGTGAGACAGGAAATGAAAATACTAGGTCTCATGACACCTTCCATTCCAGTGGTACAGTGGGCTCAGATACACACAGGACCTCTACAGGCTCTAATGTTGCAGAAGTGGTATGGATCTCTGTCGTCTCTGGGCACCCAGATGGTAATATTAATGAAGGTGTTCTTTTTTTTATGGTGGAGAAATAAATAAATTTAGTAAATGACCTTTCTTAGAGACAGTTTCCAATGATGAATATTACCACAGATGCCAGTGCTCGAGGCTGGGGAGCCCAGATAGAACACCGATCCGTTCAGGGGATTTGGCCTCAAACTATAAGAAAACTTCCAAACTAAACAAAGTAGACGAGGGGGCAAATCATAATGAGGTAGTTGTTATGGGGGACTTCAACTACCCAGATATAGACTGGGAAACTGAAACCTGTACATCTCGTAAGGGAAACAGGTTCTTGGCAGTAACCAAAGACAGTTACATATAGTGGGGAAAGGGAAAACACCAGATACACACAAAAAGGAATAGACAACAGTCTAGGCCTCAAAAGAAAAGGAAGAGGGATGGTGACCTCCTAGGAATCCCTAGACCTTTCCCTAACTTCTGCCAGTATGAGCAGATCCTGATGGTGGAAATGTTCATATGCTGTATACCTAGGCCCTGTTGAAACTGACAAACCCTAGGATAGGTAGCAGGAGATGAGACATCTGGTTGTTTCCCAGACAAAGGAACCTGCGTCTCCATGAGGCCTAGTAACAAAACACACCGGAGAACAACAAACAGAAAAGGCAACTAGTACTTAGCTTTGAGAAGTATGGAGAAGCAGAAGATCCAAAACAAGCTCTAGCAACTCCAACAGGAAATATCAACCACATGGTCAGCAGTCTGAGGCGGATCTAAATAGAGCCTCATCACTGATAACAAGCAGAACCTGAGGAGAGGTGAGATCCTGCCAAACAACAACATACTAAGAGGAAAACAGAGAGACCTGTCAGATAGCCTCACGTGCAGCAAGTCATTCCTATCTTCTCACCTCTGTCACAGGAGGGATCGTGACAGTAACCCCCCCCCCTTCTATAGGTGGCCTCCGGACACCCAGGACTGACCTTATCAGGATGCGCCCTGTGAAAGGCCTTCACAAGGCGACTAGCATTCACGTCAGTCGCAGGAACCCAAATTCTTTACTCTGGACCGTACCCCTTCCAGTGCACAAGATGCTGAATAGATCCACGAAAAATATGTGAGTTCACTATCCTGGCAATCTGAAATTCAAGATTACTATCCACCATGACACTAGGGGGTGGCAGAGAGAACGGTTCAGCAGGTTCGACATATCTTTTCAGCAATGACTTGTGAAACACATTATGAATTTCCAAAGCTTGCAGAAGTTTAAGATGAAAAGCAACCGGATTAATATTGGCAGAGATCTTGTATGGCCCAATAAACCTTGGCCCCAAGAGGGTACCATCAACTTAATGTTTCTTGTGGACAGCCACACAGAATCACCCACTCAGAATCACCCACACAGCCATACGTTTATACTTTTTGCCCTTTTTTTTTAATTCTTTTGAATCTTTCGCAAAATAGATGACAACTAAGGCGAGAATCTTTTCTCTTCAGGTATACCAAAAGTCTCAGTACCAGAAGATGTGCCAAACTGCGGATGGAACCCATATGCACCAACAAACGTCAACTTATCAGTGGACTCCTGTCTATGGTTATTTATGGCAAACTCGGCCACCTACAAAAATGAAGACCACTCTTCCTGATTCTCAGAGACAAAAGATCTCAAGTAAGTCTCCAGATTCTGGTTAGGGCGCTCAATCTGCCCGTTCGACTGAGGAGGAAAGGCCGAAGAGAAGGAAAATTGGAACCCCAGACGAGTACAGAACGCCTTCCAGAATCTGGAAACAAATTGTGTCCCTCTATCAGACCCCACATCAGAGGGAATGCCGTGTAGTTTCACAATGTTATCGACAAACACTTAAGCTAGAGTTTTGGCATTAGGTAAACCTAATAATGCTAAAAATGCCATCTTGCTGAAGCGGTCAACAACCACCAGAATCACAGTTTTCCCTGAGGAATTAGGCAAATCTGTGATAAAGTCCATGGACAAATGAGTCCAGGGTCGAGATAGGATAGGCAAGGGAAGTAGAGATCCTGAAGGCCGAGTATGAGTCACCTTGGTACGCGCACAAGTCTCACAAGCTGCCACATAGCCCTCAACATATTTACCCTGGCCAGTTTTGTATATACGGACCGCGCAGACAAATATTCTCCTGGAGGTTAGTCTGAAGAACAGACTCTGGATCCCATTCAGCCAAGCGTACGCCGCCTCGTCCTGTGTGCGCTGTTCTATATGGATCATAAAGACACATACATAGTGAAGTACCGCCGGGTTGCTCTCCAGCTTATACTTATAATTCACTCACAGGATTCACTGATTGTATAGGCACATCAAAGGATCGTTCACACACTGGCGATATTTCTTTCTCTTCTCTCCTATGCATGGGTTAAATTTCTCCAATAGTGAGTACCGCAACACACCATTAAAGTATTTTGGGTTTATTATACTCACAAACAATTCTATAAAATTGTGCAATGTATAAAACAAGTTTATCTGCCCGACCCGGGTTTCGCTCCACAGCAGCTTCATCAGGGGCATAGTTTCCTATTACTTTCCCACAGTTTTAAAGCCCACCCATCCACTTCCTCCTTCAACAATTGATTAGCTCCCACTTGGGCAACCTGTGTTAGGCTACCACCCCTTGGATCAGGAAAAAACATTTTCCCTTTTGGTTATTCTCTAAAATCACGATATGCTACATATAATACATATAATTCTATTCATATACAGCATAAATTTCAACCCTATATCATACTTATTCTATCTATGACCCCATTAGCACATTACATGCAATAATAATGTACACACCCATTCACATATTGGGTTCATTTTCACCATAGAACATGTTTCGATAGTTGTCACCATTTGCATTTTCACTCCTTCTCACCACAGAACTCCACCACACCCCTTCCATAAAGATATGCAGCACCCTTCACACATTGCATTGGTTAGTTGTCTTAAAAATATTATTTATCCTTCTATGTGTCTTTGTTCTCATTACGGTGTAATTTTTACTTCTCAGGTTCAGGTTCAGGGGAACTTCGTATCTCCGAATGAAAAATTTGTTAACCCTATATTGATACCTTCTATTCATCCACCAAACATGATTTGAGGTCTAGCTCCACATTTAATCCTTGTGGTTGTAGGCTTCCTATATTATAAATCCATTCCAATTCCACTCGATTTATTTTCTTTTCAAAACTCCCTCCTCGCCAGCTCTGCTTTACATGTGCAACTCCAGTAAATATTAACCCTTTCGGGTCCTTGTTATGTGCTTTTTTAAAGTGTAATGGAACACCATGATTCTCCATGCAGCTCTTTATATTATTGATGTGTTCCTGTATACGTGTTTTTAATTTCCTCATGGTAGACCACTCCTTAGGTTTCACACGTAAGCTCACCCTTAATTTTTAGATCTTTATTTCTACTCTTAGAGTGTACTACATTTACATTTTTCTCTTTTTTCATTTCCCTGGAGCGGTTTCTGCATGGCAGGCAGAAACCGCACCATGTGAATTGTTTCCGTTTTGTTCCTCTTCATATTTGGTGGTATCACACTATGCACCAGGAGTGTTTGTAAGTTGGGTGCCTTTCTGTAAATGATATTGGGGTTTTCTGGTAATTCTTTTCCCAGAATCGGGTCATTTTTTAGTGCATTCCAATTTCGTTTTATTGCATTCTTGATCTATTGCCCTTGGGCACTGTATTGTGTCATAAATGCAAATTTATAATCGTTTTTTCTTTTTTGGGTTTTTTCACATATGCCCTCTCTCTTGATTTGCTTTTCTTCTTCATTAAAAACCTTTAGCTGTTTCCTATGAATTCTCTTTTCCTTGGAATATATGTTTCTCCCCTCAGCAGCTTTAAGAATAATATTTACCCAGCTAACCTGTGACACGTGAAGTGTCCGAAGCTTTTCTCTGCAGCCAAATGGTTGCAGTTATATCCTTTTTTCATTGGTTATCAAATTACATTTTCTAATTATCTTACTGCACCATCCCTTACTATTAAAGGTTTATTAATCCCCAACACTTTTTTGAATTGTATGTGAGGGTAATTGGCACTTCACCTGCGGTACCAATTTTTTTATCCATATATGATGGAGCTTAGCTAATGGACATTAAAAGATGTCCCTAGTGACTACTTAACTTTGCACAGTGTAGATATTCATAGCTCTAATTAATAGCTTGCTCTTCTTCTCTGCGGCTCAAAGTATCATTCCTTGCCTGCAATCGCCGGCGATGCGTTCCAGCGTGGAACGCTATGACACGCGTAACCCGGAAGTGACGTCATTCATATCCGGACATGACGCTCCGCCGGCGTCCTCATCATGTGGCCGCTTGTGAATCAGAGCGCCTTTTAAATAGCGTGGTGGCACCAGTCTTCCTCAGGGCCTATACATCATCGGACCCATGAGGGAGCTGGGCACCTGAGAGGCTGCCACTATAAACACTATCCTATGATTTGATTTTAATGTTCTACATTGGTGTGTAGCTGATTCAGGATTATGTTTCCTTTTGATTTATAGATCTGTCATTCGACAAGTGCTGCCTCATTTGTATCAGGTACCTTTGGTTAAAGCCAGCTCCCTCTTATACCATTACTGCTATACCATTTGATTATCTATCTGACCTGTCTTTGTTTGACCTCCTGATGAACCCTAAATAAGGGGGAAACACGTCGGGGCGATCAGGTCACTTTAGGGTAATCCCGGGTTATAGGGGTAGGTACGAGGACGAGGGCTCACCACCATCAGGTCAGTCCCTCGGGCTCAGGGATAATCAAGGGATAGAGTAGGGATATCTTACCTGTTCCCCCTCAGCCGCCTTCCGCTCACACTTCCCCACCCCTACCCTGGGGCCCGTACATGGTGTAAATTGTTTTCACCAACTGAAGGGGAATTATTTTTGCTATTTAGTCACTTGGCTACTGCCATTTTTTAATGCATATCATTAAAGGTATATGTTTTGGAGTCTACCACATGTAGAACAGAAATCACAGAAATAAACGTGGCCTAAATGGGTGGGACTGCTCCAAACCCCAAACACTGTGGCGTGTTTCTAACTGGGGGGGGGGGGCAGTTCCTCCGCATGTGGTTCGCAGCGAACGGCTATCCCCAGCAAAAATTGCATACAATGGAGGATACCGGCGCGAACCACAAGCACCACACAAACATCCTACACAAAATAAAACATGTGCGGATGAAAATATATAAACACATAACTCACAGAAAAAAAAAAAGATGCACCACATGGATAAGCAACTGACAACACTGGCTAATCCCTCACTCGGATGTTAAAAGCTGAGAGATTCGCCAATATTTCCAATCAGGAACATATCGGAGCCCCTTCAAACACCACGTCACGGTATCTCAGCATGGCATGGGGTCCTACCACTAGACTACCTATGGTGTGTGAACAAGGTCTGAAAAGGTATTAAGCAGCCTACAGCCCCCTCCCACTCACCTGCATTGCAGGACCAACAATGCAATGGGGAACAAATGAGGCCGCAAGCTACACCTACAACAGACCATGTGACACCGGCTTCCAGGTGCAACAGAATGTTTACCAGCCATATGCAATGGCACATTCAATACATATAAAACAAAAATCACAGAAATAAACGTGGCCTAAATGGGTGGGACTGCTCAATACCTTTTCAGACCTTGTTCACACAGCATAGGTAGTCTAGTGGTAGGACCCCATGCCATGCTGAGATACCGTGACGTGGTGTTTGAAGGGGCTCCGATATGTTCCTGATTGGAAATATTGGCGAATCTCTCAGCTTTTAACATCCGAGTGAGGGATTAGCCAGTGTTGTCAGTTGCTTATCCATGTGGTGCATCTTTTTTCTGTGAGTTATGTGTCTACCACATGTAGGACTTAATTTAAAATTCAATACGTGGAGACCTGGTATCACAGTTTATGTATTTCTGTTCGTTCTAATTCCAGAGGAGCAGGCAAGCCCTCCAGCACAAAACATGAAATGGATTCAATATGAGAATCACCCACCTTTAAGCAAATGTTCTGCACCATTTAAGACAGACCCTTTTGAGAGGGGGGGCGGAATAAATAGCAAACACAGAAATATCTTTGTCTAATGCGCTTGTTGTCAAACCATGCATACAGACAAACTGGTCATCCACTAAGTTAAACCCTGCCCCACTGTTAATAAATACTTCCATTTCCACAGTTTCGGAGTCTAGAACCACCTTGGCAGGCAGGAGAACTTGACAAAAGTACATTCTCAGATTCCCCATCCACACTACCAAGAGTGAAAAGAGGACTAAACACATTTTATTTATTTTTTTCCCTTTTCATCTTGATGTTTAACATACGTTAACAAAATGTCCTCCTTTACCACAGAAAAAGCTAAGTATTTTCTTAACCCTAAAGTTTTTATCTCTTGGTCCAGGAGTGACCTGCCCCAATTGCATTAGCTCATCACCAGACATGAGCTTGAGTGTCTCTTTACCTAGAGTGTAAGAAGAGACCGCTTTCCCATATGATAGTACGTCCCAGGCGAGAGGAACTTTAGATCTCTCCCTCAGGCGTCTATCAATACGTACAGCTAGAGACATGGCCGCCTCCAATGATTGTGGATTTTCGTGAAATGCCAAGGCGTCCTTCAGGTTCTCAGACAGCCCTTGACAGAATTGACTACGGAGAGCTGGGTCATTACACTCCGTATCAGTTGCCCACCTCCTAAATTCAGAGCAATAGAACTCTGCAGAACGCTCTCTCTGCTGCAAGCCACGCAACTTAGATTCAGACAGGGAAACCCGATCTGGGTCATTGTAGATAAGCCCCAAAATTCACCTACCGACCGGGGGGATTGTGATCCAGTCGGCAAAGAGAAAGCCCAAGACTGAGCGTCACCTTTCAGTAATGACATAATAATCCCCACTCTTTGACTCTCGTCCCTAGAAGGGTTAGAACGTAGTCTAAAATATAATTTGCACGACTTCCTGAACCGAACAAAGTTGTCACTTCCCCCGGAAAACCTATCTGAGAGAGGGATCTTAGGTTCAGGGCAGGCCTGGTTTTCCGCTGCCTAAACCCACTGCCTGTGGGCTCTGAAACTATTCAACAGCCGTACAGAGGTCAGCTAACTCCAAAGACAGCCCCCGCATACAATCGACCAGTGTAGAAACAGTATCTATAGCTGCACTGACAAAACAAAGGATAACAGTTCACGACGGTTGATAATGTCACAGATAGTGGGGAAGGGGAAAACACCAGATACACACAAAAAGGTATAGACAACAGTCCATGCCTCAAAAGCAAAGGAAGAGGGTTGGTGACCTCCTAGTAATCCCTAGGCCTTTCCCTAACTCCTGCCAGTATGAGCAGATCCTGATGGTGAAAATGCTCATATGCCGGATACCTCGACCCTGCTGAAACTCACAACCCCTAGCAATAGCAATTATAGCAAAGGAAACAAAATTGGGAGAGGCGCTCATAGGGTAGTAAGTATTGATATTTAGGTTTTTAGCAAAGTAGATGAAGAATGCTCACCTTTTTGGTTTTATGCATGTGCGGGTACAACATCCACAAGGGCAGGCACTCAAGTGAGGGGAGGGGGGGGGGGTTGGGGGTCAGTGCTGCCGATACCCGTTCAATCCTTTTGGATGGGGTTGCCAAACCTCCAGAGGACTGTTTGGGACGTGATCAATGGTTTGTGTGGTTTGCAATAGCCAAAGTGACATGGTGAACCTATATATGAACTTGATGGCTCTGGGAAGAAGACTGAGGAATTGAGAGGAGGTAGGAGTGGGGGCGAGGGGGGGCAGGGGGACGGGAGAAGAATGGGGGAGGAGGAGCCAGAAAGGGATATTGCTGGATGTGGGGAGATACGGCTTGATGGGATGGATGGAGGGATGATGGTGGTGTTGGTTGGGATTGAGTGACCTAATAGCTGAACTAGAGGGGTAAGGGAAGGGGGCTTCCTGGCTGGGAGGGTTTGGGGGACCGAAATTACACAATCCGATGAGACCACGAAAGCCATCTATACAGGACTAAAACCTAAGTCCACTTTCAACCCAATACACCATAGGGGAGTCACATTGAAACCTTTTCCACCCTTGTAACAAAGGATCTCAGAGCCATCAATAAAGATCTAAAAGCCCCAAACAACCTAGACAAAAAAGAAAAGACTGCCCTTAAAAATCTCATGGATAACCATTCCATCGTCATCAGAAACGCTGACAAGGGAGCTGGCATTGTGATCCAAGACCGTGATGACAATCTAGCCGAAGCGTTTAAAATTCTAGGGGATAAAGATTACTACCAGATCCTAACCCAGAACCCCCTAAAGGAGGACATCAGAAAATTAATGAGCTTTCTAGAAACGGCCGTATCTCAAAAAATACTAACTAAAAAAGAGAAGGAATATATTACCATAGACCATCCAAACCTAGCATTGTTTTACCACCTACCCAAAGTACACAAATCCATCAATAACCCACCAGGGAGACCTATTATTTCTGGAATTTCTTCACTAACATGCAATCTATACCATTATATTGATATTTTTTTACAGAAATATGTGGTCCAGTTACCATCCTACCTCAAGGATTCCGCCACTTTAATCACCCTCCTCAAAAAACTTAATTGGAAAAAATCCTACATTTGGACCACACTTTATGTTGCCTCACTATATTCGAACATCCTACATAAAATAGGGATCGACGCTATACGACAGTTCCTACAACAGGATGTGAACCTCCCACCCTTACAGGCACAATTTATTTTGGATGGCATTAATTTTATCCTCAACCTTAATGTCTTTACTTTTGATAACAAAATCTACAAGCAAACAAGGGGAACCGCAATGGGGACGTGATTTGCGCCAAGTTTTGCAAATTTGTATATGGGGATTTTTGAAGAGCGATTCATTTATAACGAACACCCCCAGAAAATTGGTATTCTATAAACGATATATCGACGACCTATTACTAATCTAGATGAGGCCAATGATTTCACTGCTCACTTGAATAACAATGAATTCAACCTCGCTTTCACAGCTAATTACTCAAAGATATCCATTGAATACCTGGACTTAGTCCTGTCCACCAAGAATAACACCATTGAAACTAAGACCTATTCAAAAAGGTAGATGCCAACAGCTATCTGGACTACTGGAGCGCGCACCACAAGAAGTGGAAAAACAACATTCCCTTTAGTCAGTTTAAGCGTATTCATCGGAACTGTACAAAGGATAAAGATTTCAAGCTGCAAAGTCAGGTAATCGAAAAAAGATTCTACAACAAAGGATACCCATGTGGTGTTGTCAAGGCAGCACTATGGCGGGCACAGGAATATACCCAGGAAGACTGTCTACCACCAGAAACTAAACAACTAGTGACTGAACAAACCAATCCAGATGTCACTAAGAAGTATAAGACCTCCTTCATAACCACTTTCAATACCAACCACACGATTCTGAGAGATATACTCAAGAAACACTGGCGGATACTACAAGCGGATCCTTTCCTAATAAAACATATACAACCGGAGCCATACATAACCTTCAGAAGAGCGCAAACAATTAAGAACCTCATCGCCCCCAGCCGTTTGCGCTCCCAAAAGAAACATCCCTCTCCCTTTTTGAGCCTTTTTCCTAAAGTACACGGCAGTTATAAATGCAGACACCGCCAATGTAAGTACTGCCTTAACATTTCAACCCGGATCACCAAGTTCTCCAGTAACGTGACAGGAGAACATTTTGAAATAAAAAAAATTTAAACTGCTCATTAACCTTTGTCATTTACCTATTAGAGTGCATTTGTGGACTGCAATATATTGGCCATACCACCCTCACACTCAATCCCAACCAACACTACCATCATCCCAGCTCAGCCATATTCCCCCATATATTCAGGTCTAGTTGCGCTGCTCCAGCGCACCAGATTGTCACTGTCAGCAAACTATCCCTCAGTGCTGCAGACACATAGCCCGTTCATTTTCAGTCAGCCTGTCATCCCCAGCTGATGCGCTCTCTAAGCGCACCAGCTTGACAACACTGCAGAGGGAAGATCCCCTTTGACGTCATCTACCCAGCCACCTCCTCCACAGCTATAGAAAGCGCGTGCTCACACACGTGGTGAGCTGCGCCACACACAGCAGCACGCACCAGAGGGAGCATCCAGGTAAGCCATCCTACAACCTCTACTGGACACAAGGACACAGTAAACCCCATAGCTATGATCAATAATGATCCTTCACTAGTGTTGAGCGCGAATATTCGAATAGCGAATTTTTTTAGCAAATATCGGCACTTCGCTAATTCGCGAATATTTCGAATATAGCGCTATAAATTCGCTATTTCGAATATTCGTTTTTTTTTTTTTAGTTATATTTTTTTGTTTCCCACTTCCCAAAAGTAGTTCTTACCTGTCCTGAGGATTCCTGGCTTCCTGGCTGCTCCAGTCAGTGCCCGTTGCCGCTTCTGCCGACATCCGTGCTCATGGAGTGTCCCCATCACCATGGGAATGTCTCCATACTAAAATGTACTGTCGGATTTGAGAATTACGTTGAAATCGCAATGCGATTAATACTAGTTATATTAATCGCATTGCGATTACAACTTAGCAGTGCACTGCTATCTTACATATTAGGCTAGAATTAACGAATATGGAATATAGCAGCGGTGCTAAGTAGAAATCGCAATGCGATTACTCCAAGTTATATTAATCGCATTGCGATTTCAACTTAGCACTGCTATATTCCATATTCGTTAACTTCGTTAATTCTAGCAAGTTGACCCATTATAAACCCAGCTCTAAGTTGAAATCGCAATGCGATTAATATAACTTGAATTAATCGCATTGCGATTTCAACAGACATGATTTACTATGGTCGCTAAAACGAAGATGGAGAATACTTCATTATCTTCGTTTTGAGGAATATGATGAATACATTCGTCATATTCACTAATTCTACCAAGCCAACCATAGTAAACCAGGTCTAAGTAGAAATCGCAATGCGATTAATTCAAGTTATATTAATCGCATTGCGATTTCATCGTAATTCTCAAATCCGACAGTACATTTTAGTATGGAGACGTTCCCATGTATGGTTGGCTTGGTAGAATTAGTGAATATGACGAATGTATTCGTCATATTCCTCAAAACGAAGATAACGAAGTATTCTCCATCTTCGTTTTAGCTACCTATTCGTGAACTTCGCTAATTCTGGCAATCAAATAGGAAGGTTGACTATAGAGACAGCTGTGTTTAATTCGCTATGCGATTATATTATTATTTTTTTTTTTAATAAATCGAATAATTATAATAATTATCAAGAATTATAATTATTCTATTTATTTTTAAAAAAAAGCAAAGTAATATAATCGCATAGCGAATTAAACACAGATGTCTCTATAGTCAACCTTCCTATTTGATTGCAAGAATTAGCGAAGTTGACTAATAGGTAGCTAAAACGAAGATGAAGAATACTTCATTATATTCGTTTTGAGGAATATGACGAATAAATTCGTCATATTCGTCATCTTCACTATAATTCTAGATATCAAAGCAATAGGAAAGTAGCCTTAAGTTAAAATCGCAATATGCGATTATTTAAATTGCATATTAATCGCGATAACTAGAATAATGACGAATATTCGATTTCGACGAATATGAAACAAATATTCTATCGAATATTCACGAATTTTGTCGAAATCGAATATGCCACCTGCCACTCATCACTATCCTTCACTGCCACTAGCCATTAGTTGTACATCCAACTATTTAATCTCTCCTTCAGTTACAAAGTATCAGTTGCTTACTCTGACCATACGATCTAACTATAGGCAAACTGTCCCACAGCCTCTACTGGACACAAGTTCATAGTACACCCCATGACCATCAGCTAACTATATATTTTCCTTCCCTGAGTCACCAGCCATTAGTTGATTATTTTAACTATATACTTTCCCTCCTTCAGCCACCTGGCCACTCTTGCTGTTAGCAAGAGGTAAACCAAGGTAAACCCCTCATTTCTTCTTATTTTTAGTACAAATTAACAATTAAAGGTACAGACCTATTATAGCTCTGCTAAGGTCAGCTAACCCTTACTACACCCTGTTGCAATATATTACACAAGCATTATGCCTAACCATATCAGTGACACCAAGAATTCTTCATGTACTGAATTTTTCGCCCTATAAGACGCACTGCCCCATAAGACACACCTAGATTTTTGGGGAAGAAAATAAGAAAAAAAATATTTTTAACAAAATGGTGTGTTATTGGTGGGTTTGGAACAAATGGTGGTCTGTGCATGACACTATTACTGGGGATCTGTGGATGGCACTGTAATGGGGGATCTGTGGATCGCACTGTGATGGGGGATATGTGGATGGCACTGTGATGGGGGATATGTGGATGGCACTGTTATGGGGGATCTGTGGATGGCACTGTTGTGTCATCCACAGACCCCCACCCCATAACAGTGCCATCCACAGATTCCCCCATCCTGCCGCTCACAGTGCTGCACTATAAAGTTATAAAATGTCCCCTCGTTCATAAAATGTCCCCTCATTCAATAAAACATGCCCCCTCACTTATTACAATAGTTACCGGTACATAGTAAGAGCTTACGAATAATGCGGGCAAGCCGGCTGGGCGGATGGAAGCGTGACTCACTGACGTCACGTGCCTGCTCCGCCTGCTTCATTCATAAAGTAGGTGGCGTGGGCACGGGACATCAGGGAGTCATGCTGCCGTCCGCCCAGCCGGACTGCCCGCATTATTCGTAATCTCTTACTATGTACCGGTAACTACAGTAATAAGTGAGGGGGCATGTTTTATTGAATGAGGGGACATTTTATGAATGAGGGGACATTTTATAACTTTATAGTGCAGCACTGTGAGCGGCGGGGCCAGAGCACAGTGAACGCACCGGCCCTGCCGCAATTGCCTGCTCCCAGCTCCTCCTCCCGGTTCCTCCCCGCTCATACATCGCAGGCTGTGATGCTGGAGCATCGCAGTCTGCCATGTAAAAATGTCAGCATTCGCCACATAAGACGCAGGGACATTTTCCCCCCATTTTTTTTTTTTGGGGGGGGAGTGCGTCTTATGGGGCGAAAAATACGGTAATTATTTTAATACATATCATGGTCCAGTAATTAGACCTTTTTATGCCACATATTTTATGATACCGTTAATTGCTTATTTTATACCATTAAGACTTATGGTAATACGTCTTACACTAAGAATTAATTCTTTGGGCTATCACTAGGCTTACTAAATGCACTTGACGTGCAATATTTGACGTGAAATATGTAACAATTATTGACTATTTTTTATCCTAATTGATTGATTTAGTCCTTTTACCTTTATTTATATGTTTATTTTTATCATATTCTATTTTTGTGTGTGGATATATACTCCCCTCCAATTGTGTAGGGATCCATTTTGGCGTCGACCTTTTTTGTTGTATCTTTTAGACTTGAAAAAGGAGTTATAAACTCCGAAACGCGTTGTCTACTGAACATAATAAATTGCATCTTATACTAAAGTCTCTGAATTGAGGTCGTCTTTGTGCGCCAAAAAGGTACCCACACCGTGTGCCTGCACACAAACCATTAATCACAAACCCTAGGATAGGTAGCAGGAGACGAGACAGCTGGTTCCTTCCCAGATGAAGGAACCTGCGTCACCCTGAGGCCTAGAAACAAAACACACCAGAGAACAACAGCCAGAAAAGGCAACTAGTACTTAGCTTTGAGAAGTATGGAGAAGCAGAAGATAAAAAACAAAGAAGCTCTAGCAACTCCAACAAGAAATATCAACTGCATGGTCAGCAGTGTGAGGCGGAGCTAAATAGAGCCTCATCACTGATAACAAGCAGAACCTGAGGAGAGGTGAGATCCTGCCAAACAACAACATACTAAGAGGGAAACAGAGAGACCTGTCAGAAAGCCTCACATGCAGCAAGTCTATCCGATCTTCTCACCTCTGTCACAGGAGGGACTGCGACATTAGCTTTCTCTAATGGTTCAGGACCCGACTAGAGGGATGACCACACTGGACTTAGTATTAACCAATAGACCTGACAGAACAACAGATGTGCAGGTTGGGGGACACCTGTAAAATAGTGACCATAAAGTAATAACCTTCCAATTGTCATTCTAATAAGTGTTTCTTCAGGGAGGAACAAAAATACCAAACTTCAAAAAAAGCTAGATTTAGCCAACTAAGAGATGCCATAGGCCTAACTAACTGGGACAAAGTCCTCAAAAATAAAAATACAGCCACACAATGGTATATCTTTAAAAGCATGCTAAAATTTAGTTGTGAGAGGTACATACTTTAAGGAAATAAAAGGTTAAGGAACAAGAAAAAAAAACAATGTGGATAAATAGAACTGTAAAGAAAGCAATAAATGACAAAAACAAAGCATTTAAATCACTAAAACAGAAGGGTAGCGAGGAATCATTGAAAAACTATCAGGAAAAAAATTTAATATGTAAAAGACAAATAAAAGCAGCCAAACTAGAGAACTGGAGATTAATTTCCGAAGAGAGTAAAACTAACCCTAAAATGTTTTTAAATTATATAAATGGTAAAAACTATAAATCTGAGGGTGTTGGCCCTTTACAGAATGATGAGGGGGGAGTTGCAGACAGCGATGAGGGGAAAGCAAAGCTATTAAATATATTTTTCTCCACTGTATTCACAGAGGAAAATAAACTTTCTGATGAAATGCAGAATGTAAAAGTAAATTCCCCATTAAAAGTGCCCTGTCTGACCCATGAAGAAGTATAGTGGCGTCTTAAAAAGATTAAAATAGACAAATCACCAGGACCAGATGGCTTACACCGCCATATCCTAAGAGAATTAAGTAATGTCATAACCAGACCCTTATTTCTGATATTTAAGGACTGATATTTTCTGATACTTACAGAGAGTGTTCCACAGGATTGGTGCATAGGAAATGTGGTGCCAATATTCAAAAGGGTCTAAAAACAGAGCCTGGAAACTATAGGATGGTAAGTTTAACATCTGTGGTGGGTAAACTGTTTGAAGTTTTTCTTAGAGATGTTATCTTGGGGTACCTCAATGAAAATAAGCATATACCGCCATATCAGCATGGCTTCATGAGGGATCGTCATGTCAAACTAATTTAATCAATTTCTATGAGGAGGTAAGTTCTAGACTTGACCGGGGCTAATCAATGGATGTCGTATATCTGGACTTCTCCAAAGCATTTGACAATGTACCACATAAAAGGTTAGTATATAAAGAAGAATGCTTAGACTGGGGGAAAATGTCTGTATATGGGTAAGTAACTGGCTCAGTGAAAGAAAACAGAGGGTGGTTATTAGTGATAAGCGGCAATGGCTATATTCGAATTTTCGGGGGAATTTTTGTCACATGTTCGCGAATTTGTGGTTATTTTCTTGATTGCCAAAAATCGGCAGTGTAATATTCGCGTATTGCATGCGCAATACCGGCGTGGGACACTTTGGATACATTTTATAAGCTGCTAGAGACTGAGAATGGAGATAATGGTTGGCATGGCAGAACATTACAATAGCTTTATATGCAGATAGAGTGCTCCAATATATTAGCGATTGCAAAAATTGCCAATTAATGAGGAGCATATTTTGGCGCAATACGTGCAATTGGTTACATCACAGCACTATGTCTGTAGCATGTATGTATATGGACAGAAGAACCTATCAAACTACCTAACACCCTACACTAATCTAACCTACACTGACTAGCTCCCCATAACTATCTGAATTATATATATAAGGCTACTTTGACACTAACGTTTTTCTTTTCCGGCATAGAGTTCCGTCATAGGTGCTCTATACCCGAAAAGAACTGATCAGTTTTATCCCCATGCATTCTGAATGGAGAGAATTCCGTTCAGGATATATCAGGATGTCTTCAGTTCAGTCTCTGTATGGTGTTTTCACCAGAGGAAATACCGCAGAATGCTGCGGATTTTTCTCTGGCGAAAATGCCGGACGACTTGCCAAAATGACAGATCCGGCATTAATTTACATTGAAATGTATTAATTCTGGATCCGTTACAGAGTGTTCCGTCGTTTGCCGCATAGACGGATCCGGAATTATTTTCTGCGCAAAGAAATCAGAGGAGTCGGCGGCGCAGGCAGCTTCATGTCTGTCTCTTCATTACAGTCTGCAAGTGAAAAGGGAGGGCGCCATTGGAGGTGAGTATAACGTTTTTTTGTTTTGGTTGTGCAACTTTGGAAAAATAGAAATATAAATGGCTACTATGTACTTATACATAGGAGCTGTATGTTATAAGTACATAGGTGATGCTAAGAGTGGTAGTACCTAGGACTACTACTCTTAGCATCCTCTATGTACTTATACTACCTGCAGTCCCTATATACTTTTGCATGGGAAATGCAGGTAGTATAAATACATAGTGGATGCTAGGAGTAGTAGTTAGAGTTGAGCGAACCCGAATTGTATAGTTCGGGTTCGTACTGAATTTTGCGGTGTTCGGGACCTGGACCCAAACATTTTAAAAAAAGTTTGGGTTCGGGTCCGTTGTTTTTTCCCGCTTTCTGAAGGGCTACAGAGCAGCCAATCAGCTAGTGTTTTACTTCTTGCCCTAAGAAGCCATCACAGCCATGCCTACTAATAGCATGGCTGTGATTGGCCAAGTGCAGCATATGACCCAGCCTCTACTTAAGCAGGAGTCACGTAGCGCCGCACGTCACTCTGCTCTGATTAGAGTAGGGATAGGATGCAGCTGCTGTGAGGGTGAGATTAGGCAGGGAAAACTCAGCAAAAACACCTAATGAAGTGATCGATCTACAGCTGTGAATCATTCAACTTCTGCTAGTTAATTGCCCACTGGTTTTTAGGCTGCCCAGAGCATTTTTCTGTCACTTTTTTCCGGAGTGATCGGAAGTCCATCAATAGTAGTTTTTTTTTTTTTTGCTATATCCTACATCAGGGGCTTGGCTGTGCTTATTGTCACCCCTAGAAACTCAGGATAAATTTTTTTATATTTTATTGAGGGGTGAAATTCAATTGCCAAAATATCAATCCCCTAAACCTGGTGTTTCAGCTGTGGCTAGCCAAGTGTATTACTGTCTGCTGTCTGGCAAAGGATAGATATTTTTCTGGGGTGAAAGTCAATTACCAAAATAGCAATCCACTAAATCTGGTGTTCCAGCTGTGGCTAGCCAAGTTTACTAGTGTCCGGCAAAAGATAATTTTTTTTTCTGGGGTGTAATTCAATTGCCAAAATAGGAATACCGTAAATCAGTGGTTTAAGCTGTGGATGGCCAAGTTTAATAGTGTCCGGCATAGGACATATTTTGTTCTGGGTAGTGATGTCGCGAACATAAAATTTTCCGTTGGCGAACGGCGAACGCGAACTTCCGCAAATGTTCGCGAAAATGCGAACATTGCGAACCGCCATAGACTTCAATAGGCAGGCGAATTTTAAAACCCACAGGGACTCTTTTTGGCCACAATAGTGATGGAAAACTTGTTTCAAGGGGACTAACACCTGGAATGTGGCATGCCGTAGGGGGATCCATGGCAAAACTCCCATGGAAAATTACGTAGTGGACGCAGAGTCGGGTTTTAATCCATAAAGGGCATAAATCAACTAACATTCCTAAATTGTTTGGAATAACATGCTTTAAAACATCCAGTGTGTGTATACGATCAGGTATGATGTTGTATCGATCAGGTAGTGTAAGGGTTACGCCCGCTTCCCAGACATTGACAGACCAAACTCCCCTTTTAATGCACCGCAAACAGTCCATTTGCACAACAGCAAACTCCCTATTTGCACAAGGTTGGATACCAAGCTAGCCATGTCCCGGTGATGTCATTGAAGGTTTCTTCCTCCCCCCAGCCACGTACAACACCAAGGGTCCCCGAAAGGTGAATTGAATTGATTTTTCGAACGGGGAGATGGTTAAAAAAAACGCTGGCTCCCTCCCCTTTGTTTTAATCCACGGTCACTGCGTCTGCGCCGTGCAATTTACTGTCACACCCGATATGAGTGGTATTTTCTGTAGTACTATTCTCATCAGTTTAATCCCTCTAACGTCCCCAATCTGGGGTCCATTTATTGAATTGATTTTTCGAACGGGGAGATGGTTAAAAAAACTCTGGCTCCCTCCACTCTGTTTTAATCCACAGTCACTGCGTCTGCGCCGTGCAATTTACTGTCACACCCGATATGAGTGGTATTTTCTGTAGTACTATTCTCATCAGTTTAATCCCTCTAACGTCCCCAATCTGGGGTCCATTTATTGAATTGATTTTTCGAACGGGGAGATGGTTAAAAAAACGCTGCTTCCTCCACTCTGTTTTAATCCACGGTCACTGCGTCTGCGCCGTGCAATTTACTGTCACACCCGATGTGAGTGGTATTTTCTGTAGTACTATTCTCATCAGTTTAATCCCTGTTACATCCCTTATCAGGGATTGCCTTTTGTGAGAAAAAATTTAGGCCGGGTACCTTCGACTGCCTTCACAGTGACAGACCAAACTGAATTGATTTTAGGAACCGGGAGATGGAAAAAGCAGCTTGGTCGGTCCTTACTCCCAAATTGGGGTGCTGCGCGTGCACAGAGCAATGTGCTGTGACACCCTATATGAGTGGTGTCTTAACTAGTACTATTCCTATCAGTTTAATCCCTGTTACGTACTCTATCCGGGGACAGGTGTCGAATTGATTAAACATTGTTGAATTAACGAACCATTACGACATCATGAAATAATTTAGTTCTGAGCTCTGAACTTGCTTTGTGTTGGAATTGATGGGGATTTTTTTAATTGTCTGCATTATTTCTAATAAAGTATTAAGAGACTTTATTATGATTTTTTATTTTATGTATTAAAAACCCATACAACTTAAAAGAAAAAAAAAAGGTAAAATAATGTTTTTTCTATGAAATATTATCCAGCCGTCCGATCGCTTTTGGTCTGACCATAATGAAGCAACGGCCTTATCATCTGGGGTGTGGCAACATTGCCAACACACTCATAGAGGTGATGATTGCTTCATTGTGATACGCAAGCCCCTTCACCACAACAAGGTAACAATCACAAAGGGGAATTGACACTTGTATGTGCCTTTTTTTTTTGGTTTGTTTTTGCAGCCACAGTGCTGCACCATAGGACATAAAAATTAGGCATGTACACATGCCTGAAAAATAATGGCATTGTTGCAGCCGCTATTGTAGCAGTGGCCGGAAAAATTGATGTTTTCCAGGCAGAAAAGTGACAAAAACATTGTGGCTTGAACCCTAGTTGGTGGTGGAGAATTCACGAAAGTCATCCGGTATGCAGATATTAAATACAGCAGCGTGGGGACCATTTTGAGGCCAAGGCATGTAATCAGGCCTTTTGTTAGTCAAACGTATCCCCCACTGTCAGTCCCTTCGGGATCCATGCCTCATTCATCTTTATGAAGGTGAGGTAATCAACACTTTTTTGATCAAGGCGACTTCTCTTGTCAGTGACAATGCCTCCTGCTGCACTGAAGGTCATTTCTGACAGGACACTTGAAGCAGGGCAGGCCAGAAGTTCTATCGCAAACTGGGATAGCTCAGGCCACAGGTCAAGCCTGCACACCCAGTAGTGAAGGGGTTCATCGCTCCTCAGAGTGTCGATATCTGCTGTTAAGGCGAGGTAGTCTGCTACCTGTCGGTCGAGTCGTTCTCTAAGGCTTGATTCCGAAGGGCTGTGGCGATGTGTAGGACTGAAAAAGCTCTGCATGTCCTCCATCAAAAACACATCTGTAAATCGTCCAGTCCTTGCTGCCGTGGTAGGAGGAGGACTACACTCACCTCTTCTCCTGTTAGATTCCCGTTGTGCTGTGACTTCCCCCTTATAAGCTGTGTAAAGCATATTTTTTAGTTTGGTTTTGAACTGCTGCATCCTTTCCGACTTTCGGTAATTTGGTAACATTTCTGCCACTTTCTGCTTATACCGGGGGTCTAGTAGCGTGGCCACCCAGTACAGGTCGTTCTCCTTCATCCTTTTTATACGAGGGTCCCTCAACAGACATGACAGCATGAAAGACCCCATTTGAACAAGGTTGGATGCAGAGCTACTCATTTCCCGTTCCTCGTCCTCACTGATGTCATTTACGGTCTGTTCCTCCCCCCAGCCACATACAACACCATGGGTCCCAGATAGGTGACAACAACAAGCACCTGGGGTGCCTGCTGTGGTTGGTCTTCCTCCTCCTCAAAGCCACCACATTCCTCCTCTGACTCCTCTTCCTCATACTCCTCTTCCAGCGTTGCCGCAGGTCCGGCAAGCGATGATGACAAGGCTGTTTCTGGTGGTGATGGTGACCAAAACTCTTCCTCTTTCTCTTCACTCTCATCTACAGCCTGATCCAGCACTCTTTGCAGGGCACGCTCCAGGAAGAAAACAAATGGGATGAGGTCGCTGATGGTGCCTTCGGTGCAACTGACTAAAAGGACGCATCAGCCTATAGGCATTGCGCATGAGCGTCCAGTAACGTGGCAAAAAAATTCCCAGCTTTTTCTTGTTGGAGCAGGCGGTCGAACATTAGGAGTGTTGAATTCCAAGGTGTCGGGCTGTCGCAAATCAAGCGCCTCACTGGCATGTTGTTTCGCCGCTGAATATCAGAAAAATTGAGCCATGGCCGTGTAGGAATGCCTGAAATGGCCACACACCTTCCTGGCCTGCTTGAGGACGTCCTGTAAGCCTGGGTACTTAGACACAAAGCGTTGTACGATGAGATTCAACACATGTGCCATGCACGGCACATGTGACAACTTGCCCAAATTCAATGCCGACAACAAATTTGTTCCATTGTCACACACCACTTTGCCGATCTCCAGTTGGTGCGGGGTCAGCCACTGATCCACCTGTGCGTTCAGGCCGGACAGGAGTGCTGGTCCTGTGTGGCTCTCTGCTTTCAGGCAAGTCAACCCCAAGACAGCGTGACACTGTCGTATCCGGGATGTGGAATAGGCCCTGGGGAGCTGGGGGGATTCAGTTGATGTGCAGCCAGACGCCGCAGCAGAAGAGGACTCAGCCGAGGAGGATATCGAAGAGGATGGAGTAGGAGTAGAAGAGGGGGCAGTAGGTCTGCCTGCAAGTAGTGGCGGTGTCACCAACTCCGCTGCGGAGCCACGCATTCCATGCTTGTCAGCCGCCAGCAGGTTGACCCAATGCACAGTGTTCGTGATATACCTGCCCTGACCGTGCTTTGCAGACCAGGTATCAGTGGTCAGATGGACCCTTGCCCCAACACTGTATGCCAGAGATGCCATGACTTCATTTTCAATGACATTGTAGAGGTTTGGGATTTCCTTTTTTGAAAAAAGATTTTGTCCGGGTACCTTCCACAGCGGTGTCCCAATAGCGACAGATTATTTGAAGGCCTCAGACTCCACCAGCTGGCATGGTAAAAGCTGGCGGGCTAAGAGTTCAGTCAAGCCAGCTGTCAGTCGCCGAGCAAGGGGGTGATTCTGTGACATTGGCTTTTATGCTCAAACATGTCCTTGACAGACACCTGACTGTGGGCAGATGAGCAGGAACTGCTGAAGGTGAGAGGCGGAGTGGCGGTTGGTTGAGAGGGGGCAGGGAGGACAGTAGTGGTTGACATGGCTGAAGATGCTGGACCAGGAGGAGCATGGTGGCATTGAGTTTGTGTGCTGCTTGTACTCATGTGTTGATCCCATAGGCGTTTGTGATGTGAGATCATGTGCCTTCGCAAAGCAGTTGTACCGAGGTGGGTGTTGAACTTCCCACGACTCAGTTTCTTTTGGCACATGTTGCGAATGGCATTGCTGTTATCAGAGGCAGACACACAACAAAAATGCCACACTGCTGAGCTTTGCAATGATGGCATTCTGGTTGTGGCAACAGCATGCGTTGACTGGCGTGCTGTCTGGCTGACCCCGGGTGCCGATACATGCTGTCTGACTGTGCCACTAACTCCTTGCGACGAGCTCCCCCTGCTTCCAACTCGTCTCCTCCTTCTCTCTGTCTCCCCTTCTGAACTTTCCCCCTCTTTTTCTCTTCAAGCAGGCACCCACGTGGAATCCGTGGACAAATCTTCATCATCAACCGCTTCACTTGTATCTGACATCTCAGCAAAGGAAGCAGCAGCAGGTACAACATCATCATCATCACACTGTACGTCCATGTGTGTAATCCTGCCTGACTGAGACATATCCCTGTAATCTACATCATCTGCCAATAATGGTTGCGCATCACTAATTGCATCCAACTGATGTGTAAATAACTCCTCTGACGGATCAAGTGAAGCGGCTGTGGTGGTAGTGGTGGTGGTGGCGGCGGGCGGGAGCGTGGTAACTTGAGAGCAGGTGACCGAAGCTGAGCTGGAGGAGGATGGTGCGTCAAGGTTCTTAGCGGAAGCTGTTGAAGATTGGGTGTACTGTCTAAGCCAGTCAACTATGTCCTCAGAATTTTTTGGGTTCAGGATACGCGGCCTCTGAACACTATTCCAGGGGCAGTGGAAATCACAGCACCACGACCACGACGGCCCTGCGGGGTGGCCTGCCTCTGCCTGTCATTTTTTTTTAGATAAGTGGTACTACGCGTGCTAGGTACTGTGCCACCCAATATGAGTGGTGGGGACTGGCAGTGGGCACACTACAGTCTGTGGAAGTGGGCCTGACACACACTGGCAGCAGACAAGCAACTGAAATTAGACTACTGTCTAAAAATAAATGCCTTATTTATCGGCAATCTACTGTGCCACCCGGTATCAGTGGTTGGCACTGGCAGTGGGCACACTACAATCTGTGAAAGTGGGCCTGACACACACTGGCTGCAGGCAAGCAACTGAAATTAGACTACTGTCTAAAAACTAAATGCCTTATTTATCGGCAAGCTACTATGCCACCCGGTATCAGTGGTTGGCACTGGCAGTAGGCACACTACAGTCTGTGAAAGTGGGCCTGACACACACTGGCAGCAGGCAAGCAACTGAATTTAGACTACTGTCTAAAAATAAATGCCTTATTTATCGGCAATCTACTGTGCCACCCGGTATCAGTGGTTGGCACTGGCAGTGGGCACACTACAATCTGTGAAAGTGGGCCTGACACACACTGGCTGCAGGCAAGCAACTGAAATTAGACTACTGTCTAAAAACTAAATGCCTTATTTATCGGCAAGCTACTATGCCACCCGGTATCAGTGGTTGGCACTGGCAGTAGGCACACTACAGTCTGTGAAAGTGGGCCTGACACACACTGGCAGCAGGCAAGCAACTGAATTTAGACTACTGTCTAAAAATAAATGCCTTATTTATCGGCAATCTACTGTGCCACCCGGTATCAGTGGTTGGCACTGGCAGTGGGCACACTACAATCTGTGAAAGTGGGCCTGACACACACTGGCTGCAGGCAAGCAACTGAAATTAGACTACTGTCTAAAAACTAAATGCCTTATTTATCGGCAAGCTACTATGCCACCCGGTATCAGTGGTTGGCACTGGCAGTGGGCACACTACAGTCTGTGAAAGTGGGCCTGACACACACTGGCAGCAGGCAAGCAACTGAATTTAGACTACTGTCTAAAAAAAAATGCCTTATTTATCGGCAATCTACTGTGCTACCCGGTATCAGTGGTTGGCACTGGCAGTGGGCACACTACAGTCAGTGGAAGTGGGCCTGACACACACTGGCAGCAGGCAAGCAACTGAAATTAGACTACTGTCTAAAAATTAAATGCCTTTTTTATCGGCAAGCTACTGTGCCACCCGGTATCAGTGGTTGGCACTGGCAGTGGGCACACTACAATCTGTGAAAGTGGGCCTGACACACACTGGCAGCAGGCAAGCAACTGAATTTAGACTACTGTCTAAAAATAAATGCCTTATTTATCGGCAATCTACTGTGCCACCCGGTATCAGTGGTTGGCACTGGCAGTGGGCACACTACAGTCAGTGGAAGTGGGCCTGACACACACTGGCAGCAGGCAAGCAACTGAAATTAGACTACTGTCTACAAATTAAATGCCTTTTTTATCGGCAAGCTACTGTGCCACCCGGTATCAGTGGTTGGCACTGGCAGTGGGCACACTACAATCTGTGGAAGTGGGCCTGACACACACTGGCAGCAGGCAAGCAACTGAAATTAGACTACTGTCTAAAAACTAAATGCCTTATTTATCGGCAAGCTACTATGCCACCCGGTATCAGTGGTTGGCACTGGCAGTGGGCACACTACAGTCTATGAAAGTGGGCCTGACACACACTGGCAGCAGGCAAGCAACTGAATTTAGACTACTGTCTAAAAATAAATGCCTTATTTATCGGCAATCTACTGTGCCACCCGGTATCAGTGGTTGGCACTGGCAGTGGGCACACTACAATCTGTGAAAGTGGGCCTGACACACACTGGCTGCAGGCAAGCAACTGAAATTAGACTACTGTCTAAAAACTAAATGCCTTATTTATCGGCAAGCTACTATGCCACCCGGTATCAGTGGTTGGCACTGGCAGTGGGCACACTACAGTCTGTGAAAGTGGGCCTGACACACACTGGCAGCAGGCAAGCAACTGAATTTAGACTACTGTCTAAAAATAAATGCCTTATTTATCGGCAATCTACTGTGCCACCTGGTATCAGTGGTTGGCACTGGCAGTGGTCACACTACAGTCAGTGGAAGTGGGCCTGACACACACTGGCAGCAGGCAAGCAACTGAAATTAGACTACTGTCTAAAAATAAATGCCTTATTTATCGGCAATCTACTGTGCCACCCGGTATCAGTGGTTGGCACTGGCAGTGGGCACACTACAATCTGTGAAAGTGGGCCTGACACACACTGGCTGCAGGCAAGCAACTGAAATTAGACTACTGTCTAAAAACTAAATGCCTTATTTATCGGCAAGCTACTATGCCACCCGGTATGAGTGGTTGGCACTGGCAGTGGGCACACTACAGTCTGTGAAAGTGGGCCTGACACACACTGGCTGCAGGCAAGCAACTGAATTTAGACTACTGTCTAAAAATAAATGCCTTATTTATCGGCAATCTACTGTGCCACCCGGTATCAGTGGTTGGCACTGGCAGTGGGCACACTACAGTCAGTGGAAGTGGGCCTGACACACACTGGCAGCAGGCAAGCAACTGAAATTAGACTACTGTCTACAAATTAAATGCCTTTTTTATCGGCAAGCTACTGTGCCACCCGGTATCAGTGGTTGGCACTGGCAGTGGGCACACTACAATCTGTGAAAGTGGGCCTGACACACACTGGCTGCAGGCAAGCAACTGAATTTAGACTACTGTCTAAAAATTAAATGCCTTATTTATCAGCAAGCTACTGTGCCACCCAGAATCAGTGGTTGGCACTGGCAGTGGGCACACTACAGTCTGTGGAAGTGGGCCTGAAACACAATAGCAGCCGGTAAGCAACTGAAATTACACTAAAGTGTAAAAATGAAATGCCTTTTTTTTATGCAAAGTCCTGTGCCACACGGGATGACAGGGGTGGGCACTGGCAGTGGGCACACTACAGTCAGTGGAAGTCGGCCTGACACACACTAGCAGGCAAGCAACTGAAATTACACTAAAGTGTAAAAATGAAATTCCTTTTTTTGATGGAAAGTCCTGTGCCACACGGGATGACAGGGGTGGGCACTGGCAGTGAGCACACTACAGTCAGTGGAAGTCGGCCTGACACACACTAGCAGGCAAGCAACTGAAATTACACTAAAGTGTAAAAATGAAATGCCCTTTTTTGATACAAAGTCATGTGCCACACGGGATGACAGGCGTGGGCACTGGCAGAGGGCACACTACAGTCAGTGGAAGTCGGCCTGACACACACTAGCAGGCAAGCAACTGAAATTACACTAAAGTGTAAAAATGAAATGCCTTTTTTTGATGCAAAGTCCTGTGCCACACGGGATGACAGGGGCGGAAACTGGCAGTGGGCACACTACAGTCAGTGGAAGTCGGCCTGACACACACTAGCAGGCAAGCAACTGAAATTACACTAAAGTGTAAAAATGAAATGTCCTTTTTTGATGCAAAGTCCTGTGCCACACGGGATGACAGGGGTGGGCACTGGCAGAGGGCACACTACAGTCAGTGGAAGTCGGCCTGACACACACTAGCAGGCAAGCAACTGAAATTACACTAAAGTGTAAAAATGAAATGCCTTTTTTTGATGCAAAGTCCTGTGCCACACGGGATGACAGGGGTGGAAACTGGCAGTGGGCACACTACAGTCAGTGGAAGTCGGCCTGACACACACTAGCAGGCAAGCAACTGAAATTACACTAAAGTGTAAAAATGAAATGCCTTTTTGATGCAAAGTCCTGTGCCACACGGGATGACAGGGGTGGGCACTGGCAGTGGGCACACTACAGTCTGTGGGCCTGCAGCTCCTCACACACTGGCAGGCCAGGCAACTGCAATATATATAGAGAGAGAAAAAAAAAAGCAGACAAATGTAGCAGCCCTAAAAGGGCTTTTTGGGGTGCTGTCAGGACGCTGTCCTTACAGCAGAGATCAGATGAGTCTTTCAGGACTGGAGTGGACACTGAATACACTAGCCTAGCTATCGATTTCCCAATTAAATCAGCAGCAGCTACACTGTCCCGCCTCTCACTAAGACTTCAACTTCCGAATGAATCTAAATAGGATGCTGTTAAGGAGATGGGAGGGTCTGGGACGGAGGGTATGCTGCTGTTTGGCTGGAATATGTCTGCAGACTGTGAGGTACAGAGTCAAAGTTTGATCAATGATGATGCATAGGGGGCGGACCGAACATAGCATGTGTTCGCCCGCCGCAACGAACGCGAACAAGCTATGTTCGCCCGGAAAGGTTCGCCGGCGGATAATTCGGGCCATCTCTAGTTCTGGGGTGAAATTCAATTGCAAAAATAGCAATCCCCTAAATCTGGTGTCTAAGCAGTGGCTGGCCAAGTTTAATAGTGTCCGACAAAGGCTAGATTTTGTTCTGGGGTGAAATTTATTTGCCAAAATAGCAATCCCCTAAATCTGGTGTCCCAGCAGTGGCTGGCCAAGTTTAATAGTCTCCGGCAAAGGATAGATTTTGATCTGGGGTGAAATTCAATTGCCAAAATAGCAATCCTCAAAATCTGGTGTCCCAGCAGTGGCTGGCCAAGTTTATTAGTGTCCTGCAAAGGATATATTTTTTTCTAGGGTGATATTCAATTGCCAAAATAGCAAAACCGTAAATCAGTGGTTTCAACTGTGGCTGGCCAAGTTTAACAGTGTCCAGCAAAGGATATATTTTGTTCTGGGGTGAAATTCTATTGCCAAAATAGCAATACCCTAAATCTGGTGTCCCAGCAGTGTCTGGCCAAGTTTAATAGTGTTCGGCAAAGGATAGATTTTGTTCTGGGGTGAAATTCAATTGCCAAAATAGTGATCCCCTATATCTGGTGTTCCAGCTGTGGCTGACCAAGTTTACTAGTGTCCGGCAAAGGATATATTTTTTTCTGGGGTGATATTCAATTGCCAAAATAGCAATACCCTAAATCAGTGGTTTCAGCTTTGGCTGGCCAAGTTTAACAGTGTCTGCCAAAGGAAAGATTTTGTTCTGGGGTGAAATTCAATTGCGAAAATAGCATTACCGTAAATCAGTGGTTTCAGCTGTGGCTGGCGAAGATTAATAGTGTCCGGCAATGGATCCATTTTGTTCTGGGGTGAAATTCAATTGCCAAAATAGCAATCCCCTAAATCTGGTGTCGCAGAGGTAGCTGGCCAAGTTTAACAGTGTCCGTCAAAGGATAGATTTTGTTCTGGGGTGAAATTCAATTGCCAAAATAGCAATCCCCTAAATCAGGTGACCCAGCAGTGGCTCGCCAAGTTTAACAGTGTCTGGCCAAGGATATCATTTGTTCTGGGGTGAAATTCAATTGCCAAAAAAGCAATCCCCTAAATCTGGTTTCCCAGCAGTGGCTGGCCAAGTTGATTAGTGTCCCGCAAAGGATATATTTTTTTCTGGGGTAATATTCGATTGCCAAAATAGCAATACTGTAAATTTTTGGTTTCAGCTGTGGCTGACCAAGTTTATCAGTGTCCGGCAAAGGATATATTTTGTTGAGGGGTGAAATTCCATTGACAAAATAGCAATCCCCTAAATCTGGTATTCCAGCTGTGGTTGGCCAGATTTACTAGTGTCCGGCAAAGGATATATTTTGTTCTGGGGTAAAATTTAATTGCCAAAATAGCAATTCTGTAAATCAGTGGTTTCAGCTGTGGCTGGCCAAGTTTATCAGTGTCCGGCAAAGGATATATTTTGATCTGGGGTGAAATTCAATTGCCAAAATAGCAATCACATAAATCTGGTGTTCCAGCTGTGGCTGGCCAAGTTTATTAGTGTCCGGCAAAGGATTTTTTTTTTTTGGGGGAATATTCAATTGCCAAAATAGCAATACCGTAAATAAGTAGTTTCAGCTGTACCGTAAATCAGTGGTTTCAGCTGTGGCTTGCCAAGTTTACTAGTGTCCGGCAAAGGATATATTTTGTTCTGGAGTGAAATTCAATTGCCGAAATAGCACTCCCCTAAATCTGGTGTCCCAACAGTGTCTGGCCAAGTTTAATAGTGTCAGGCAAAGGATAGATTTTGTTCTAGGGTGAAATTCAATTGCCAAAATAGCAATCCCCTAAATCTGGTGTTTCAGCTGTGGCTGGCCAAGTTTACTAGTGTCCGGCAAAGGATATATTATGTTCTGGGTTCAAATTCAATTGCCAAAATTGCAATCCCATAAATCTGGTGTACCAGCAGTGGCTGGCCAAGTTTATTAGTGTACGGCAAAGGATATATTTTCTTCTGGGGTGATATTCAATTGCCAAAATAGCAATACCGTAAATAATTAGTTTCAGCTGTACCGTATATCAGTGGTTTCAGCTGTGGCTGGCCAAGTTTACTAGTGTCCGGCAAAGGATATATTTTGTTCTGGGGTGAAATTCAATTGCCGAAATAGCACTACCCTAAATCTGGTGTCCCAGCAGTGTCTGGCCAAGTTTAATAGTGTCCGGCAAAGGATAGATTTTGTTCTAGGGTCAGATTCAATTACCAAAATATCAATCCCCTAAATCTGGTGTTCCAGCTGTGGCTGGCCAAGTTTAATAGTGTCCGGCAAAGAATAGATTTTGTTCTGGGGTGAAATTCAATTGCCAAAATAGTAATACCCTAAATCTGGTGTTTCAGCTGTGGCTTGCCAAGTTTAACAGTGTCCGGCAATGGATAGATTTTGTTCTGGGGTGAAATTCAATTGCCAAAATAGCAATCCCCTAAATCTGGTGTTCCAGCTGTGGCTGGCCAAGTTCATTAGTGTCCGGCAAAGGACATATTTTATTGTGGGGTGAAATTCAATTGCCAAAATTGCAATCCCCTAAATCTGGTGTTTCAGCTGTGGCTGGCCAAGTTTACTAGTGTCCGGCAAAGGATAGATTTTGTTCTGGGGTTGAAATTTAATTGCCAAAATAGCAATTCCCTAAATCTGGTGTTCCAGCTGTGGCTGGCCAAGTTTATTAGTGTCCGGCAAAGGATATATTTTGTTGTGGGGTGAAATTCAATTGCCAAAATAGCAATCCCCTAAATCTGGTGTTCCAGCTGTGGCTGGACAAGTTTACTAGTGTCCAGAAAAGGATAGATTTTGTTCTGGGGTTGAAATTTAATTGCCAAAATAGCAATCCCATAAATCTGGTGTCCCAGCAGTGGCTGGCCAAGTTTTTTAGTGTCCGGCAAAGGATATATTTTTTTCTGGGGTGATATTCAATTGACAAAATAGCAATACCGTAAATCAGTGGTTTCAGCTGTGGCTGGCCAAGTTTAACAGTGTCCGTCAAAGGATATATTTTGTTCTGGGGTGAAATTCAATTGCCAAAATAGCAATCCCCTAAATCTGGTGTTCCAGCTGTGGCTGGCCAAGTTCATTAGTGTCCGGCAATGGATTGATTTTGTTCTGGGGTGAAATTCAATTGCCAAAATAGCAATCCCCTTAATCTGGTGTTCCAGCTGTGGCTGGCCAAGTTTATTAGTGTCCGGCAAAGGATATATTTTGTTGTGGGGTGAAATTCAATTGCCAAAATAGCAATCCCCTAAATATGGTGTTCCAGCTTTGGCTGGCCAAGTTTACTAGTGTCCGGCAACAGGATAGATTTTGTTCTGGAGTTGAAATTCAATTGCCAAAATAGAAATCCCCTAAATCTGGTGTTCCAGCTATAGCTGGCCAAGTTTACTAGTGTCCGGCGTACGATAGATTTAGTTCTGGGGTGCAATTCCATTGCGAAAATAGCAATCCCATAAATCTGGTGTCCCAGCAGTAGCTGGCCAAGTTTAACAGTGTCCGGCAAAGGATAAATTTTTTTCTGGGATGAAATTCAATTGCCAAAATAGCAATACCCTAAATCTGGTGTTTCAGCTGTGGCTGGCCAAGTTTAATAGTGTCCGGCAATAGATTGATTTTGTTCTGGGGTGAAATTCAATTGCCAAAATAGCAATCCCCTAAATCTGGTGTTTCAGCTGTGGCTGGCCAAGTTTATTAGTGTCCGGCAATGTATTGATTTTGTTGTGGGGTGAAATTCAATTGCCAAAATAGCAATCCCCTAAATCTGGTGTTCCAGCTGTGGCTGGCCAAGTTTACTAGTGTCTGGCAACAGGATAGATTTTGTTCTGGAGTTGAAATTTAATTGACAAAATAGCAATCCCCTAAATCTGGTGTTCCAGCTGTGGCTGGCCAAGTCTATTAGTGTCCGGCAAAGGGTATACTTTTTTTCTGGGGTGATATTCAATTGCCAAAATAGCAATACCGTGAAATCAGTGGTTATAGCTATGGCTGGCCAAGTTTAACAGTGTCCGGCAGAGGATAGATTTTGTTCTGGGGTGAAATTCAATTGCCAAAATAGCAATCCCCTAAATCTGTTGTTTAAGCTGTGGCCGGCCAGGTTTACTAGTGTCCGGCAAAGGATAGATTTTGTTCTGGGGTGAAATTCAATGGCCAAAATAGCAATACCGTAAATCAGTGGTTTCAGCTGTGGCTGGCCAAGTTTAAAAGTCTCCGGCAAAGGACAGGTTTTGTTCTGGGGTGAAATTCAATTGTCAAAATTGCAATCCCCTAAATCTGGTGTTCCGGCTGTGGTTGGCCAAGTTTATTAGTGTCCAGCAAAGGATATATTTTGTTGTGGGGTGAAATTCAATTGCCAAAATAGCAATCCCCTAAATCTGGTGTTCCAGCTGTGGCTGGCCAAGTTCATTAGTGTCCGGCAATGGATTGATTTTGTTCTGGGGTGAAATTCAATTGCCAAAATAGCAATCCCCTAAATCTGGTGTTCCAGCTGTGGCTGGCCAAGTTTATTAGTGTCCGGCAAAGTATATATTTTGTTGTGGGGTGAAATTCAATTGCCAAAATAGCAATCCCCTAAATCTGGTGTTCCAGCTGTGGCTGACCAAGTTTACTAGTGTCCGGCAAAGGATATATTTTTTTCTGGGGTGATATTCAATTGCCAAAATAGCAATACCCTAAATCAGTGGTTTCAGCTTTGGCTGGCCAAGTTTAACAGTGTCTGCCAAAGGAAAGATTTTGTTCTGGGGTGAAATTCAATTGCGAAAATAGCATTACCGTAAATCAGTGGTTTCAGCTGTGGCTGGCCAAGTTTAATAGTGTCCGGCAATGGATACATTTTGTTCTGGGGTGAAATTCAATTGCCAAAATAGCAATCCCCTAAATCTGGTGTCGCAGCAGGTAGCTGGCCAAGTTTAACAGTGTCCGTCAAAGGATAGATTTTGTTCTGGGGTGAAATTCAATTGCCAAAATAGCAATCCCCTAAATCAGGTGATTCCAGCAGTGGCTCGCCAAGTTTAACAGTGTCCGGCCAAGGATATCATTTGTTCTGGGGTGAAATTCAATTGCCAAAATAGCAATCCCCTAAATCTGGTTTCCCAGCAGTGGCTGGCCAAGTTGATTAGTGTCCGGCAAAGGATATATTTTTTTCTGGGGTGAATATTCGATTGCCAAAATAGCAATACTGTAAATCTTTGGTTTCAGCTGTGGCTGACCAAGTTTATCAGTGTCCGGCAAAGGATATATTTTGTTGAGGGGTGAAATTCCATTGACAAAATAGCAATCCCCTAAATCTGGTATTCCAGCTGTGGCTGGCCAGATTTACTAGTGTCCGGCAAAGGATATATTTTGTTCTGGGGTAAAATTTAATTGCCAAAATAGCAATTCTGTAAATCAGTGGTTTCAGCTGTGGCTGGCCAAGTTTATCAGTGTCCGGCAAAGGATATATTTTGATCTGGGGTGAAATTCAATTGCCAAAATAGCAATCACATAAATCTGGTGTTCCAGCTGTGGCTGGCCAAGTTTATTAGTGTCCGGCAAAGGATTTTTTTTTTTTGGGGGAATATTCAATTGCCAAAATAGCAATACCGTAAATAAGTAGTTTCAGCTGTACCGTAAATCAGTGGTTTCAGCTGTGGCTTGCCAAGTTTACTAGTGTCCGGCAAAGGATATATTTTGTTCTGGAGTGAAATTCAATTGCCAAAATAGCACTCCCTAAATCTGGTGTCCCAACAGTGTCTGGCCAAGTTTAATAGTGTCAGGCAAAGGATAGATTTTGTTCTAGGGTGAAATTCAATTGCCAAAATAGCAATCCCCTAAATCTGGTGTTTCAGCTGTGGCTGGCCAAGTTTACTAGTGTCCGGCAAAGGATATATTATGTTCTGGGTTCAAATTCAATTGCCAAAATTGCAATCCCATAAATCTGGTGTACCAGCAGTGGCTGGCCAAGTTTATTAGTGTACGGCAAAGGATATATTTTCTTCTGGGGTGATATTCAATTGCCAAAATAGCAATACCGTAAATAATTAGTTTCAGCTGTACCGTATATCAGTGGTTTCAGCTGTGCTGGCCAAGTTTACTAGTGTCCGGCAAAGGATATATTTTGTTCTGGGGTGAAATTCAATTGCCGAAATAGCACTACCCTAAATCTGGTGTCCCAGCAGTGTCTGGCCAAGTTTAATAGTGTCCGGCAAAGGATAGATTTTGTTCTAGGGTCAGATTCAATTGCCAAAATATCAATCCCCTAAATCTGGTGTTCCAGCTGTGGCTGGCCAAGTTTAATAGTGTCCGGCAAAGGATAGATTTTGTTCTGGGGTGAAATTCAATTGCCAAAATAGCAATACCCTAAATCTGGTGTTTCAGCTGTGGCTGGCCAAGTTTAATAGTGTCCGGCAATGGATAGATTTTGTTCTGGGGTGAAATTCAATTGCCAAAATAGCAATCCCTCAAATCTGGTGTTCCAGCTGTGGCTGGCCAAGTTTATTAGTGTCCGGCAAAGGACATATTTTATTGTGGGGTGAAATTCAATTGCCAAAATTGCAATCCCCTAAATCTGGTGTTTCAGCTGTGGCTGGCCAAGTTTACTAGTGTCCGGCAAAGGATAGATTTTGTTCTGGGTTGAAATTTAATTGCCAAAATAGCAATTCCCTAAATCTGGTGTTCCAGCTGTGGCTGGCCAAGTTTATTAGTGTCCGGCAAAGGATATATTTTGTTGTGGGGTGAAATTCAATTGCCAAAATAGCAATACCCTAAATCTGGTGTTCCAGCTGTGGCTGGCCAAGTTTACTAGTGTCCAGCAAAGGATAGATTTTGTTCTGGGGTTGAAATTTAATTGCCAAAATAGCAATCCCATAAATCTGGTGTCCCAGCAGTGGCTGGCCAAGTTTATTAGTGTCCGGCAAAGGATATATTTTTTCTGGGGTGATATTCAATTGCCAAAATAGCAATACCGTAAATCAGTGGTTTCAGCTGTGGCTGGCCAAGTTTAACAGTGTCCGTCAAAGGATATATTTTGTTCTGGGGTGAAATTCAATTGCCAAAATAGCAATCCCCTAAATCTGGTGTTCCAGCTGTGGCTGGCCAAGTTCATTAGTGTCCGGCAATGGATTGATTTTGTTCTGGGGTGAAATTCAATTGCCAAAATAGCAATCCCCTAAATCTGGTGTTCCAGCTGTGGCTGGCCAAGTTTATTAGTGTCCGGCAAAGGATATATTTTGTTGTGGGGTGAAATTCAATTGCCAAAATAGCAATCCCCTAAATCTGGTGTTCCAGCTGTGGCTGGCCAAGTTTACTAGTGTCCGGCAACAGGATAGATTTTGTTCTGGAGTTGAAATTCAATTGCCAAAATAGAAATCCCCTAAATCTGGTGTTCCAGCTATAGCTGGCCAAGTTTACTAGTGTCCGGCATACGATAGATTTAGTTCTGGGGTGCAATTCAATTGCCAAAATAGCAATCCCATAAATCTGGTGTCCCAGCAGTAGCTGGCCAAGTTTAACAGTGTCCGGCAAAGGATAAATTTTTTCTGGGATGAAATTCAATTGCCAAAATAGCAATACCCTAAATCTGGTGTTTCAGCTGTGGCTGGCCAAGTTTAATAGTGTCCGGCAATAGGATATGATTTTGTTCTGGGGTGAAATTCAATTGCCAAAATAGCAATCCCCTAAATCTGGTGTTCCAGCTGTGGCTGGCCAAGTTTATTAGTGTCCGGCAAAGGATATATTTTGTTCTGGGGTGAAATTCAATTGCCAAAATAGCAATCCCCTAAATCTGGTGTTCCAGCTGTGGCTGGCCAAGTTTACTAGTGTCTGGCAAAGGATAGATTTTGTTCTGGAGTTGAAATTTAATTGACAAAATAGCAATCCCATAAATCTGGTGTTCCAGCTGTGGCTGGCCAAGTTTATTAGTGTCCGGCAAAGGATATACTTTTTTCTGGGGTGAAATTCAATTGCCAAAATAGCAATACCGTGAAATCAGTGGTTATCAGCTGTGGCTGGCCAAGTTTAACAGTGTCCGGCAAAGGATAGATTTTGTTCTGGGGTGAAATTCAATTGCCAAAATAGCAATCCCCTAAATCTGTTGTTTCAGCTGTGGCTGGCCAGGTTTACTAGTGTCCGGCAAAGGATAGATTTTGTTCTGGGGTGAAATTCAATGGCCAAAATAGCAATACCGTAAATCAGTGGTTTCAGCTGTGGCTGGCCAAGTTTAAAAGTGTCCGGCAAAGGACAGATTTTGTTCTGGGGTGAAATTCAATTGTCAAAATTGCAATCCCCTAAATCTGGTGTTCCGGCTGTGGCTGGCCAAGTTTATTAGTGTCCAGCAAAGGATATATTTTGTTGTGGGGTGAAATTCAATTGCCAAAATAGCAATCCCCTAAATCTGGTGTTCCAGCTGTGGCTGGCCAAGTTTATTAGTGTCCGGCAAAGGATATGATTTTGTTCTGGGGTGAAATTCAATTGCCAAAATAGCAATCCCCTAAATCTGGTGTTCCAGCTGTGGCTGGCCAAGTTTATTAGTGTCCGGCAAAGGATATATTTTGTTGTGGGGTGAAATTCAATTGCCAAAATAGCAATCCCTAAATCTGGTGTTCCAGCTGTGGCTGGCCAAGTTTACTAGTGTCCGGCAACAGGATAGATTTTGTTCTGGAGTTGAAATTCAATTGCCAAAATAGCAATCCCTAAATCTGGTGTTCCAGCTAGTGGCTGGCCAAGTTTACTAGTGTCCGGCAAAGGATAGATTTTGTTCTGGGGTGAAATTCAATTGCCAAAATAGCAATCCCATAAATCTGGTGTTCCAGCAGTGGCTGGCCAAGTTTAACAGTGTCCGGCAAAGGATAAATTTTGTTCTGGGGTGAAATTCAATTGCCAAAATAGCAATACCCTAAATCTGGTGTTCCAGCTGTGGCTGGCCAAGTTTAATAGTGTCCGGCAATAGGATATGATTTTGTTCTGGGGTGAAATTCAATTGCCAAAATAGCAATCCCCTAAATCTGGTGTTCCAGCTGTGGCTGGCCAAGTTTATTAGTGTCCGGCAAAGGATATATTTTGTTCTGGGGTGAAATTCAATTGCCAAAATAGCAATCCCCTAAATCTGGTGTTCCAGCTGTGGCTGGCCAAGTTTACTAGTGTCTGGCAACAGGATAGATTTTGTTCTGGAGTTGAAATTCAATTGCCAAAATAGCAATCCCTAAATCTGGTGTTCCAGCTGTGGCTGGCCAAGTCTAATAGTGTCCAGCAAAGGGTATATTTTGTTCTGGGGTGAAATTCAATTGCCAAAATAGCAATACCGTAAATCAGTGGTTATCAGCTGTGGCTGGCCAAGTTTAATAGTGTCCGGCAAAGGATAGATTTTGTTCTGGGGTGAAATTCAATTGCCAAAATAGCAATCCCATAAATCTGGTGTTTCAGCTGTGGCTGGCCAAGTTTACTAGTGTCCGGCAAAGGATAGATTTTGTTCTGGGGTGAAATTCAATGGCCAAAATAGCAATACCGTAAATCAGTGGTTTCAGCTGTGGCTGGCCAAGTTTAATAGTGTCCGGCAAAGGATAAGTTTTGTTCTGGGGTGAAATTCAATTGTCAAAATAGCAATCCCTAAATCTGGTGTTCCAGCTGTGGCTGGCCAAGTTTATTAGTGTCCGGCAAAGGATATATTTTGTTGTGGGGTGAAATTCAATTGCCAAAATAGCAATCCCTAAATCTGGTGTTCCAGCTGTGGCTGGCCAAGTTTAATAGTGTCCGGCAATGGATATGATTTTGTTCTGGGGTGAAATTCAATTGCCAAAATAGCAATACCGTAAATCTGGTGTTCCAGCTGTGGCTGGCCAAGTTTATTAGTGTCCGGCAAAGGATATATTTTGTTCTGGGGTGAAATTCAATTGCCAAAATAGCAATCCCCTAAATCTGGTGTTCCAGCTGTGGCTGGCCAAGTTTACTAGTGTCCGGCAACAGGATAGATTTTGTTCTGGGGTTGAAATTCAATTGCCAAAATAGCAATCCCCTAAATCTAGTGTTCCAGCTGTGGCTGGCCAAGTTTACTAGTGTCCGGCAAAGGATAGATTTTGTTCTGGGGTGAAATTCCATTGCCAAAATAGCAATCCCATAAATCTGGTGTTCCAGCAGTAGCTGGCCAAGTTTAACAGTGTCCGGCAAAGGATATATTTTGTTCTGGGGTGAAATTCAATTGCCAAAATAGCAATACCCTAAATCTGGTGTTTCAGCTGTGGCTGGCCAAGTTTAATAGTGTCCGGCAAAGGATATGATTTTGTTCTGGGGTGAAATTCAATTGCCAAAATAGCAATCCCCTAAATCTGGTGTTCCAGCTGTGGCTGGCCAAGTTTATTAGTGTCCGGCAAAGGATATATTTTGTTCTGGGGTGAAATTCAATTGCCAAAATAGCAATCCCCTAAATCTGGTGTTCCAGCTGTGGCTGGCCAAGTTTACTAGTGTCCGGCAAAGGATAGATTTTTTCTGGGGTGAAATTCAATTGCCAAAATAGCAATCCCGTAAATCTGGTGTTCCAGCTGTGGCTGGCCAAGTTTATTAGTGTCCGGCAAAGGATATATTTTGTTCTGGGGTGATATTCAATTGCCAAAATAGCAATACCGTAAATCAGTGGTTATAGCTGTGGCTGGCCAAGTTTAACAGTGTCCGGCAAAGGATAGATTTTGTTCTGGGGTGAAATTCAATGGCCAAAATAGCGATACCGTAAATCAGTGGTTTCAGCTGTGGCTGGCCAAGTTTAAAAGTCTCCGGCAAAGGACAAGTTTTGTTCTGGGGTGAAATTCAATTGTCAAAATAGCAATCCCCAAAATCTGGTGTTCCAGCTGTGGCTGGCCAAGATTATTAGTGTCCGGCAAGGGATATATTTTGTTGTGGGGTGAAATTCAATTGCCAAAATAGCAATCCCCTAAATCTGGTGTTTAAGCTGTGGCTGGCCAAGTTTACTAGTGTCCGGCAAAGGATATATTTTGTTCTGGGGTGAAATTCTATTCCGAAAATAGCAATACCGTAAATCAGTGGTTTCAGCTGTGACTGGCCAAGTTTAATAGTGTCCGGAAATGGATAGATTTTGTTCTGGGGTTAAATTCAATTGCCAAATAGCGATCCCTAAATCTGGTGTTCCAGCTGTGGCTGGCCAATTTTATTAGTGTCCGGCAAAGGATATATTTTGTTGTGGGGTGAAATTCAGTTGCCAAAATTGCAATCCCCTAAATCAAGTGTTTCAGCTGTGGCTGGCCAAGTTTACTAGTGTCCGGCAAAGGATATATTTTGTTCTGGGGTGAAATTCAATTGCCAAAATAGCAATCCCCTAAATCTGGTGTTCCAGCTGTGGCTGGCCAAGTTCATTAGTGTCCGGCAAAGGACATATTTTATTGTGGGGTGAAATTCAATTGCCAAAATTGCAATCCCCTAAATCTGGTGTTTCAGCTGTGGCTGGCCAAGTTTACTAGTGTCCGGCAAAGGATATATTTTGTTCTGGGGTTGAAATTTAATTGCCAAAATAGCAATTCCCTAAATCTGGTGTTCCAGCTGTGGCTGGCCAAGTTTTTAGTGTCTGGCAAAGGATATATTTTGTTGTGGGGTGAAATTCAATTGCCAAAATAGCAATCCCCTAAATCTGGTGTTCCAGCTGTGGCTGGACAAGTTTACTAGTGTCCGGCACAGGATAGATTTTGTTCTGGGGTTGAAATTTAATTGCCAAAATATCAATCCCATAAATCTGGTGTCCCAGCAGTGGCTGGCCAAGTTTTTAGTGTACGGCAAAGGACATATTTTTTCTGGGGTGATATTCAATTGCCAAAATAGCAATACCGTAAATCAGTGGTTTCAGCTGTGGCTGGCCAAGTTTAACAGTGTCCGTCAAAGGATATATTTTGTTCTGGGGTGAAATTCAATTGCCAAAATAGCAATCCGCAACTCTGGCGATGCGTAACTGAACGAAGCATACAATG
>CM065591.1:212198313-212345369 GCA_033119425.1 Bufotes viridis
AAGGTCAACAATCAAGAGAAGACTTCACCAGAGTGAATACAGAGGGTTCACCACAAGATGTAAACCATTGGTGAGCCTCAAAAACAGAAAGGCCAGATTAGAGTTTGCCTACCGACATCTAAAAAAGCCTTCACAGTTCTAGAACAACATCCTATGGACAGATGAGACCAAGATCAACTTGTACCAGAGTGATGGGAAGAGAAGTGTATGGAGAAGGAAAGGAACTGCTCATGATCCTAAGCATACCACCTCACTGGTGGTGGTAGTGTCATGGCGTGGGCATGTATGGCTGCCAGTGGAACAGATTCTCTTGTATTTATTGATGATGTGACTGCTGACAAAAGCAGCAGGATGAATTCTGAAATGTTTCGGGCAATATTATCTGCTCATTTTCAGCCAAATGCTTCAGAACTCATTGGACGGCGCTTCACAGTGCAGATGGACAATGACTCAAAGTATACTGCAAAAGCAACCAAAGAGTTTAAGGGAAAGAAGAGGAATGTTATGCAATGGCTAAGTCAATCACCTGACCTGAATCCGATTGAGCATGTGTTCTGTTTCAGTATCTTGCATTGTGTATTGGTATGCTCCACTCTTCTCTTCTCCCCTCTGTTTCAGCTTATAGTTAGTTCAGCCTAGCCACTTCCTGTTTTCCCAGTCATGCATTGCTGTTAGTGTGTGCTATAATTCTGAGGAGAATCTCCATCTTCTTATCAAGGAGAATGTTGTTGGCATAATTCTTTTACCATCTGTATTCCCTGCACATCTTGTAATGCAATCTCTGGATTAAAAGACTACTTGATTAACTCCTGGGTGTCTGATGCATAAACTGTAAGTGGAGAATGTCTGACTCAACAAGTCACCTCACAGATGCTTGATTGTATAAGCTGACATTTTGAAATGCCACAGTAAAAGAATTGTCTTAGTACTCTCCTTCTCCCGCTAAGAAAAGAATATTCTCCTCCTCCATGTTTTAGCCATCATCATTTGTCTCTTGTTATGCTAAAGTGGAGGGTAATATCTCATACTGCTCAGTACTGCATTCACTAGGATCGCAGAAGCTTCTAGCAATTGCAGTTTCATACAGGCTAGGAACTGTATTCAGCCTGTTTTCTGAGGTAAATATCGTCTACCTGCTGTAAGGTATTAAAAGACTGAACCACCACTAGAGGTCGCTGTTGTGTTACAGATGGAAATGCAGGACACAGCTAGAAAGATTTCTAAGCCCTCATTAAAAATGAAAAAGGCCCTTCTAACCGACAAAATGGAAATATGCCCTCATTAAAAATGAAAGAGGCCCTTCTAACCGACAAAATGGAAATATGCAATAATTTATCTAGCCAGCTCAGCCCCCCTAGCTTAAACACCCTTAATGACCAGGCCACTTTTTAGGCCCCTTTCACACGGGCGAGTTTTCCGCGCGGGTGCAATGCGTGATGTGAACACATCGTACCCGCACTGAATCCTGACCTATTCATTTCAATGGGTCTGTGTACATGAGCGTTTTTTTTCACGCATCACTTGTGCGTTGCGTGAAAATCGCAGCATGTTCTATATTTTGCGTTTTTCACGCATCCCTAACCCCATAGAAATGAATGGGGCTGCGTGAAAAACGCATTGCATCCGCAAGCAAGTGCGGGTGCGTTGCGTTTTTCACTGATGGTTGCTAGGAGATGTTGTTTGTAAACCTTCAGTTTTTTATCACGCGCGTGAAAAACGCATCAAAACGCATTGCACCCGCGTGGAAAAAACTGAACAACTGAACGCAATCGCAGGCAAAACTGAATGGCTTTGCCTGTGAAATCGCAGTTTTCACTGAACGCATCCGCAACGCATCCGGACCTAATCCGGACACGCTCGTGTGAAAGGGGCCTTACAATTCGGCACTACACTACTTTCACCGTTTATTGCTCCATCATGCAACTTACCACCCAAATGAATTTTACCTCCTTTTCTTCTCACTAATAGAGCTTTTATTTGGTGGTATTTCATTGTTGCTGACATTTTTACTTTTTTTTGCCATTAATACAAATTTAACATTTTTGCAAAAAAAATGACATTTTTCACTTTCTGTTGTAAAATTTTTGAAAAAAAAACTACATTTCTATATAAATTTTTCTCTAAATTTATTGTTCTACATGTCTTTGATGAAAAAAAAGTCCAATAAGTGTATATTTATTGGTTTGGGTAAAAGTTATAGCATTTACAAACAATGGTGCAAAAAAGTGAATTTCCGCATTTTGAAGCAGCTCTGACTTTCTGAGCACCTGTCATGTTTCTTCAGGTGCTAGAATGTCAGGATAGTATAAATACCCCCCAAATGACACCATTTTAGAAAGAAGACACCCCAAAGTATTCACGGAGGGGCATGGTGAGTTCATGTATCATTTCATTTTTTTTCACAAGTTAGCGGAAAATGACACTTTCTGAGAAAAAAAAAAAAAGTTTCAATTTCTGCTAACTTCTGGCAAAAAAAAAAAAAATCTCAGACGGACTCACTATGCCCCTCAGTGAATACCTTGGGGTGTCTACTTTCCGAAATGGGGTCATTTGTGTGGTGTGTTTACTGTTCTGGCATTTTGGGCGGGGCTAAATTGTGAGCCGCCATGTAAAACCTAAAGGTACTCGTTGGAATTTGGGCCCCTTTGCGCACCCAGGCTGCAAAAAACTGTCACTTATGTGGTATCGCCGTACTCAGGAGAAGTAGGGCAATGTGTTTTGGGGTGTATTTTTACATATACCCATGTTGGGTGAGATAAATATCTCTGTAAATTGTCAACTTTGTATAAAATTTTTTAAAAGTTGTCGTTTACAGAGATATTTCTCACACAAAGTATGGGTATATATAAAAATACACCCCAAAACTTATTGCCCTACTTCTCCTGAGTACGGCGATACCACATGTGTGCCACTTTTTTGCAGCCTGGATGCGCAAAGGGCCCTAAAACCAATGAGTACCTTTAGGATTTCACAGGGCATTTTTACGCATTTGGATTCCAGACTTCTTCTCACGCTTAGGGCTCCTAAAATGCCAGGACAGTATAATACCCCACATGTGACCTCATTTTGAAAGAAGACACCCTACAGTATTCCGTAGGGGTATGGTGAGTTCATGTAAATTTTATTTTGTCACAAGTTAGTGGAATATGAGATTTTGTAAAAACAAAATAAAAAAATATATCAATTTCCGCTAACTTGTGCCAAAAATAAAAATTCTGTGAACTCGCCATGCCCCTCACAGAATACCTTGGGGTGTCTTCTTCCAAAATGGGGTCACTTGTGGGGTATTTATACTGCCCTGGCATTTTAGGGGCCCTAAGCGTGAGAATTCAAATGTGTAAAATGCCCTGTGAAATCTCTAAAGGTACTCATTAGATTTGGCCCTTTGCGCATTTGGCTGCAAAGTGTCACACATGTGTATCGCCGCATCAGGAGAAGTAGGGCACAGCTTTGGGGTGTATTTTTACATATACCCATGCTGGGTGAGAGAAATATCTCTGTAAATTGACAACTTTGAATAAAAAAATTTAAAAAGTTGTCGTTTACAGCGATATTGCTCACACAAAGTATGGGTATATATAAAAATACACCCCAAACACATTGCCCTACTTTTGCTGAGTACGGCGATACCACATGAGTGACACTTTTTTGCAGCCAAGATGCGCAAAGGGGCCCTAAAACCAATGAGTACCTTTAGGATTTCACAGGGCATTTTTACGCATTTGGATTCTTGCTTTAGGACCCCTAAAATGCCAGGGCAGTATAAAAACCCCACAAGTGACCCCATTGTGGAAAGAAGACACCCCAAGGTATTCCGTGAGGGGCATGGAGAGTTCACAGAAAAAAAAAAATTTGGCACAAGTTAGCGGAAATTAATTTTTTTTTTTTTTTTACAGTCTCATATTCCACTAACTTGTGACAAAAAATAAAATTTTGCATGAACTCACCATACCCCTCACAGAATACCTTGGGGTGTCTTCTTTCTAAAATGGGGTCACATGTGGGGTATTTATACTGCCCTGGCATTTGAAGGTCTCCGCAAACATTACACGTATGGCCAGCATTAGGAGTATCTGCGATTCTCCTTATATTGAGCATACGGGTAATGAGATTTTTTTTTTCCGTTCAGCCTCTGCACTGAAAAAAAAATGAACGGCACAGATTTTTTCATTTGCATCGATCAATGTGGATGAAAAAATCTCTGCCAAAATCAGTGACTGCGGTGTGGTGGGCTGAGTGCTAGCTACATAACAAGTAGCTAACTAACTGGCGGTGATAAGGGACCCTTATGCCCCATTCACACGTCCGCAATTCTGTCTGCGGAACGGAATTGTGGACCCATTCATTTCTATGGGGACAGACTTTGTCCCGCTCGGATCCGGAATTACGGATCCGCGCTTCTGGGTCTGCACTTCCGTTCCGCAAGAATATAGAACATGTCCTATTCTTGTCCGGAATTGCGGACAACAAAAAGCATTTTCTATATAGTTCTGGCAATGTGCGGATCTGCAAAGTGCGGAAAGCACATTGCCGGTGTCCGTGTTTTGAGGATCTGCGGATCCGATCCGCGGATCCGTGAATCCGCAAAACACATATGGACGTCTGAATGGAACCTTAACAAGGGGTGTTTTCAATGACAGGGGGGTGATCAGGGGGTCTAGATGGGGTGATAAAGGGGTTAACAAGGGGTTAATGTGTGTGGGGGGGGGGGTTAGTGTAGTGTTTGGTGCAACTTTACATAGTTACCTGGTCCTCTGGTGGTCGATCCCAGCAAATGGGACCACCAGAGGACCAGGTAGCAGCTATATCAGACGCTGTTCACAAAACAGCGTCTGATATAGCTGTTTGATGCGATTTAATTCACATCTACAGCCTGCCAGCGATGAATCATCGCTGGCAGGCTGTAGGAGAACTCCTGAGACGCGCTTCACTGTGAACGCGCGCGCGTTCACAGGAAGTCTCGGCTCTCGCAGGATGACGCGCCGATGCGTCATCTCAGAACTACAGGACCGCCCGCAGGGCGCATCCCTGCGTTAGGCGGTCCTGTAGTGGCTAGTTTGTGGGAAAAGACTGAACAATGTATGGATGCAGCACATGGATCAGGCTATAATGAAGATCAATTAAAGGCCATGTGTACCAAATTGAATAAGACCTATAAAAGTTATAATAGACTTTGAAAAATATTCTTCTCTGTTATCAAGTCTCAACTCAGAGGAATTCATCCTAGAATTAAAGACCCACACTGCACTTAATGATGAAAGATATAGTAGATTTATGGCAGTCAAGTCAATGCCAGAGGACAAGAAATCACAACAATATAAAACTGCGTCCCACCATTCTAACCTTTCAAGGCACTCCAAGGCTTTATCCAGTTCCTCGAAATCTATTGCTCAGTCCTCATCGCTAAGGTCTCACTCACAGCACTCTTCGCAGCACTCATTGGTGTTGGCACGCGCAAAAGCGGAAGCAGCGAAGGTACAAGCTCACTGCATTAGAAAGGAAGAAGCCATTAAGACACAAGTCGCAGAGACAAGCCCAATCTCAAGCTAATCAAGCAGCTATACAGGCTCAAGAGCAAGCTATACAGGCTCAGGTGCAAGCGACCAAAGCCAAGGCTGAAGCCGAGTTGGAGGTCCTTCAGAAGGAAAGGGAAGAAGCAGCAGCCATGGCTGAACTTTGAGTTCTTGAAGAAGCTGCTGAAGAAGAAGCAGCTTATCATCCTATGTCCAAGATATCTAATGACTCAGAAGGGCGTACCCTGCAATTTGTCCTAGACCAAAGCAAAGTCAATGAATTTGCACCAGAAGATTTGGCCTCTGCACGCCAGCCTGCTGAACTTATGCGAGTAGAAAAAGAGGCAGCTGATAACTATACAGTTGACCCCAGTCCAGTGGACGTTTCTCTTTCTTTCAAACCTCTGGCACCTTACACTGTGTTTCAGGCGCCATTAGAGACCAAACTGCTTCAAGCTCATCAAATCACATTAAAACCTCCTGAGACTAGTTGCATAGCAACCAAGACGCTGGCGCCAACATTACCAGATGTGAAGCATTCACTTAAACTCAACCCAGCTGCCACTCCATTCCATCTTCCAACCCCCAAACATAGGGTATCAGATGGTGCCAACAACACCAGTGAGGGAGAAGTTTGCATCGCCATTATGCAGGAAAGAAGTGACGCATCAGAAATCGCTAAGTACCTCACCCTCAGGGACCTCATCAGTACTAGACTTACGAACTTTGATGATCGCCCAGAGAACTATAGAAGTTGGAAGGCCACCTTCAAGACTACAGTTCAAACCCTTGGTGTACCGCCTATGCAAGAACTTGATTTACTAATTAGATGGCTAGGTCCATGGTCGTCAAACTGTGTTAAGAGACTTAAAACCATTCTTATCTATGAAACAGTCAAAGGCCATCGTCTCGCATGGGAATGATTAGAGCAGACATACGGCAGCTCGGAAGTAGTTGAACGTGCCTTATTTAAACGACTATACGACTTTCCTGAATTATCCAATACAGACCGCCAAGGGTTCCAGAAATTAAGCGACCTTCTTCTTGAGTTTGAAATTGTCAAGGGAGACCCACTTCTACCAGGTCTCCGCTTTCTTGATACCTCCCATGGTGTGGGCAACAACAGGCTCAAAATACAGGGAGCAACATTGCGTTCCCTTTCCACCATTTTTATTCTTCTGTAAGTTCATCAAGGACTTAGCTAGAGCCAAAAACGATCCGAGCTTCAACACCTTGGGAACCAACATCTTTGGCTCTACTAAACAGAGACAAGAGACTTTCAGTCCCAGACAGAGAAACCCTAAAGGTGTAATTTCCGTAAAAAAGACAGGGGTTGTGCCCACCACCAACGCAGCCGCTTCCAATGGAAATGAAAGCCCTAAGGAACCGGATCATCATTGCCCTATCCATGATAAACTAGATCCTTTACGGAAATGCCTTTTATTCATAGCAAAGCCCTTTGAGGAACATAAGGAGTTCCTAAGGAGTCATAATATCTGCTTCAGATGCTGTGCATCCATTGAGCATTTCGCCAGAGACTGTGAGGTTCCAGTCAGGTGTTCTGAATGTAATAGTGATCTACATGTGTCCGCTATTCAACCGGGACCAATCAGGCGGAACCTAGAACCAGTTACCTGGCGCAAGTCCCATTCCAATCAAGGCGGGGAGAGTCATGGCAGGAGAGTGCCGACTGACCAAACACTACCGTCACGCCCAGATGCACAGAGGTATGTGGAAAAGGACTTGTGTGCGGTAAGTCTTGTTCTAAGATTTGCCTCGTGGATGTGTTTTCTACTGCACAACCAGAGAAGACCATAAGAATGTATGCTATTCTAGATGACCAAAGTAATCATTCCCTAGTTAGTCCTAAGTTCTTTGATCTGTTCAGGATAAGGGAGAGACTACGCCCTACACCCTAGGGACATGCTCTGGTCTTGTGACAACCTCAGGAACAAGAGCTAACGGTTTCACCTTGAAGCCCAAAGGAGAAAAAAAACTCTCTCTTCCAACCCTTATTGAGTGTGACAAATTGCCGAACGCAAGGGATGAGATTCCCACACCTGAAGCCGCACAGTATGACCCTTATCTCAGGAACATAGCCAGAGAGATCCCTCCCCTTGATAACCATGCTGAGATCTTACTCTTGCTAGGTAGAGACATTCTTGAGGCTCATAAAGGTCCTTGAACTTCGCAATGGCCCTTTCAATGCTCCATATGCCCAGAAACTTATAGTGGGTTGGGTCACCATGGGGAATGTATGTCTCAACAGAGCCCGTAGACCCTGCCAAGTACGCTCCTTCAGAACCGACGTATAAAGAGGGGTGGCAAACTCCATACTTCAGTCAGTGTCCCAACCACTACTATGTGCAAGAGGTTCCTTGCCCAAATATTCTAAAAACTTGTTCATCAGAAAGCAGCTTAAATCCCAAGGAGTCAGCTGCAGAAGAATGTTCCTGGACTGAAGGGCAACTTGAAGAAAGGCCTTCAGGATCTCAATTGGAGCTCTCTTCAAGCCCTTCCCAGTTTTGCAGTCCTCACAGAGTTCATCATGATGAATCCTATATCATCACTGGCAACAAGGCTTCTGATTCATGTAGTTCTGATGAGATACCACAGAAATGTGAGCCTTCCAGTCAACCGTTTGACAATGAGTTTAATTCTGTAAAAGGAAATATCTTCTGAATGTTCTATAAAAAAGGGTTTCTTCAACAGAGGAGTTTATTTCAGATACTTTGCAAGAACCTTCACCCAAGAGGATCATAGTTCTTCCCAGTCTTCAACAGATGGGCACCTTCATATTGCTAAGCCTTTTCTGGAAACCACAGGAAAAAGTTCACCGCCAATGTCCATGACAAATACTGCATGTCAACAACCCAAGTCTGTACGTACAAAGTAAGATCCCATTTCAGTATTGAAAAGCAGACATAAGCATTTGCGTTCACGATTCATAGACAGAAAGCAATCTACATCTAAATCAGCCTCACAAAATAAGCGCTCTTGCTCTAAATTGATGACACAGACAGAGAAGTCACATTCTAAATCTTTGGCAAGATCAAGGAGAACCAAGTATCGCTTAGCTTCTAATGAAAGCAACAGACAATCTCCTGTAGTAAAAAAGAAGAAATCCACATCTGGGGTGCATAAAAGATCACTCAAGAATAAACCAGAAAATATAGGAAATATTCCTGTGCCATCTGGTGTTTTCAAAGAGCACAACCTTTATAAAGTTTTGGTGGAAGCAGGTACAACATCTCTCCAGTCAGTTCTGGAAAAGGTGGAGAAAGAAAGTACCTCTGGCTCTTGCAAGAACGCAGAAGGCGGCAAGAACCAAGGCCTAATTTAAAGGAAGGAGATTTTGTTCTGTTAAGAGACAAACAAGTTGATCATCTTAACTGGCCTACTGGACTTATTACTAAAGTCATATCCAGTTCGGATGGGAAAGTTCGCAAGGTGGAAGCAAGAACCGCGAGAGGTAGAGTAATCAAGACCTTCTTCCGCCCCGTTACAGAAGTTGTGTTACTCATGCCTGCAGAACTTCCAGGTTGAGATCCCTTCTACCAAAGATACTCATCATCTTCTAAGACTGTTTCCAGTACCAGCTCTATGGCCTAAACTGAAGACATAACCTTTTTTGGTTTGAATAAATGTTCATTGCATGTTTCCTTTTCAGGTTTATGGACATTATTAATCTGTTTATTCATCAGGTTTATGGACATTATTCACTGTTATTTTATACAAATCCATTGTATGCATATATATAGTAGTATCTACCGATACCCGACGGGGAATGTTCTGTTTCAGTATCTTGCATTGTGTATTGGTATGCTCCTCTCTTCTCCTCCCCCCTCTGTTTTAGCTTCTAGTTAGTTCAGCCTAGCCACTTCCTGTTTTCCCAGTCATACATTGCTGTTAGTGAGTGCTCTAATTCATCAAGGAGAATATTGTTGGCATAATTCTTTTACCACCTGGGTTCCCTGCACATTTTGTAACACAATCTCCGGATTAAAAGACTACTTGATTAACTCCTGGGTGTCTGATGCGTAAACTGTAAGTGGAGAATGTCTGATTTAACAAGTCACCTCACAGATGCGCAATTGTATAAGCTGACATTTCGAAATGCCACAGCATGCATTTCACTTGCTGAAGACAAAACTGAAGGGAAAATGCCCCAAGAACAAGCAGGAACTGAATCCAGAGGGGAAAAAAAAAAAAAGAGGCTGGTTCTGAGAACTCCATTTAAAGCAGGCATATAACGCGGGTTTGAGCGGTGCGTGTTTGATTTAAGTGTGTGTCTGTAGAAGTGTGTGACTTAAGATTAAGTGACTTCAGATTCAGGGACTTCATTGGGGGACTGCAATTAGTCAGTTTCTTAATACTACATTATATTGTATTTTTTGCTTTTGTGTAATCCCCATTTAGTATGTGTTGCACAATTGACAACGCCGTCCAGTGCGCATCTTGTATGATGTATGCAGTCCTGGAACAGCCGTTCGAGGATGTATAACTTTGTTCAAAATGTGAGCAAATTACCAGTTTGGAATCGATAATCAAGTCTCTAAACGGGCAAGTTTCAACACTCAGAAGCGTTGACAATTTTCAAAAGCGTTTGCTTCTTACTGAGCAAGCACTCTTTGGGGTAGATGAGGGGGAGGGTGACAGTGAGGAGGCTGAGGAAAGTGAGGTACCTAGCTGGGTAACAGTTAGAAATCAGGGTAGAAGGAAGAGTGCCAGGGAGGCTAGCCCCGATCTGACACACCCCAAGTTTGCACGTCTGGAAGATGAGGGGGGTGTCAGTTCAGGGACGGCACTGCTGCAGCAGGACACTTCCTCTGCCAGTCAGGGGAATGTCGGCTCCAGTAAGCAGGGGAACAGGAGAGCAGGGCAGGCCAGACAGGTGCTGGTAGAGGGAGACTCCAATATTAGGGGAACAGATAGGGCAATCTGTCACAAAGACCGTGATCGCCGAACAGTGTGCTGTCTTCCCGGCGCTAGAGTTCGACACATCGCAGATCGGGTTGACAGATTACTGGGAGGGGCTGGAGAAGATCCAGCGGTCATAGTCCATATCGGAACCAATGACAAAGTTAGAGGTAGGTGGAGCGTCCTTAAAAATGATTTCAGGTATTTAGGTAAAATCATAAGGCAAGGACTTCAAAGGTAGTATTTTCTGAGATACTGCCTGTACCAAGAGCCACACAAGAAAGACAGCGGGAGATTAGGAAGGTTAACAAGTGGCTCAAAAACTGTTGTAGGAAGGAGGGGTTTGGGTTCCTGGAGAACTCAACGACTTCTCTGTTGGCTACAGGCTCTATAGTAGGGACGGGCTGCACCTCAATGGGGAAGAGGCAGCTGTGTTGGGGAGAAAGATGGCTAGAAGGTTGGAGAAGTGTTTAAACTAGGGACTGGGGGGAGGGTACTTATGTTATAGGAGGGGAAGATAGTGCAGATAGAGACCGGGTGCGAGGTAGTGGGACTGGGGGAGGAATGGAAGGAGGGACTAGAACAGTTCAGAAGGAAAGGTGTAGGGTTCAAAATATACAAAAACCTCTTAATTGTATGTACACTAATGCCAGAAGCCTAACAAAACTGGGGAACTGGAATTAGTGATGTGTGAGGAAGACTATGACATAGTGGGAATAACTGAGACATGGCTGGTTGATAGCTATGACTGAGCCGTTAATGTACAAGGTTACAGTCTGTTTAGAAAGGATCGTCAAAACTGGAGAGGGGTAGGGGTCTGCCCATATGTAAAGTCCTATCTAAAGCCCACAGTCCGAGAAAATATAAGTGAGGGACATGAACATGTGGAGTCACTGTGGGTAGAGATACATTGAGCTAAAAACAATAATAAATTACTAATAGGAGTTTACTATAAAACGCCTAATATACCAGTGTCCACAGAAAATATATTACTAAACGAGATAGACAAGGCCGCAAATCATAATTAGGTGGTTATTATGGGGGACTTCAACTACCCAGATATAGACTGGGAAACTGAAAGCTGTACATCGCATAAAGGAAACAGGTCCTTGGCAATAACCAAAGACAATTACCTTTCCCAACTGGTTCAAGACCCGACTAAAAGGATGGCCACACTGGACATAGTATTAACCAACAGACCTGACAGAACAACAGATGTGCAGATTGGGGGACACCTGGGAAATAGTGACCATAAAGTAATAACCTTCCAATTATCATTCAAAAGAGCATTACTACAGGGAGGAACAAAAATACCAAAACTTCAAAAAAGCTAAATTTAGCCAACTAAGCAAGGCCATAGGCAAAGTCCTCAAAAAAAAAAAATACAGCCGCAAAATAGGATATCTTTAAAAGCATCCTAAAATCTCATTGTGAGAGGTACATACTGTATGTGAATAAAAGGTTAAGGAACAAAAAGAAACCAATGTGGATAAATAGAAATGTACAGAAAGCAATAAATGACAAAAAGAAAGCATATAAATCACTAAAACAGGAGGGTAGTGAGGAAGCACTGAAAAACTATAAGGAAAAAAATAGAACATGTAAAAAACAAATAAAAGCGGCCAAACTAGAGACCGAGAGATTAATTGCCAAAGAGAGTAAAACTAACCCTAAAATATTCTTTAATTATATAAATGTTAAAAAGTATAAATTGAAGGTGTCGGCCCTTTAAAGAGTAATGAGGGGGCAGTTGCAGAGCGCAACGAGGAGAAAGCAAAGCTGTTAAATATTTTCTCCAATGTATTCACAGAGGAAAATAAACTGTCAGATGAAATGCTGAATGTAAAACTAAATCCCCCATTAAAAGTGTCCTGTCTGACCGAAGAAGAAGTACAACAGTGACTTAAAAAGATTAAAATAGACAAATCGCCAGGACCGGATGGCATACACCCCCGTATCCTAAGTGAATTAAGTAATGTTATAGTGTCACCGCCGGTTCTGGGAGACGGTCGGTCAGAGGTTCCTCCCTGTCTTGTGTATGACATCCTTTGTTTTGGTTTCACTTTGCCCAGTTCCTTTCTCTCCCTCAGCTGCCTCTTATCTTGATTAATTGGTTTGCTTTATATTCTCTCCCTTACTGCTTCTCCTTGCGGTTTATATTACTTCCTGGATGAAGTGTGTGCTGCTGGAGGCTGCAGTTGTTTTGCTCTAAGATAAGTGCATTCCGTTTACTTTGTGTTTTGTTTGCTGGCTTGATTCTAGGTGACCCTGACTCCCTCCGTATTCTGTGCAGGGAGCCGGTGGCCGTTCCCCTCACTACTATAGGGAATTCGGGTGTCACTCAGTTATAGGTACGAGGGCATGTATTTGTCTACCACCGGGACCTGTACATGTGCACAGTAGTTTGGGAGAGTTCTTAGGGATTTATAGAGCCCTCCTATATTTTCCTTAGTTTGGGATCAAGCCAGTCTGTCATTATTTATCAGTTCCTGCTAACTGTACTCCATCCCTGACATTATAAACCGCCATAGCCGTCTCAAGCATGGATCCGGTTTCAGCCTTGATTGACCGCATGCAAGGTAGCAGATCTCCGTGAAACTGTTTCTCAGCTTCAGGTGACCGGTTCTGCTGGCGTTCATGGAGTTTGTTCCGAGCCTAAAATCTCTCTTCCGGATAAGTTTTCTGGGGGTAGTGAAAATTTTGTTCATTTTAAAGAGGCTTGCAAACTCCATTTTCGCTTACGTCCCCATTCCTCTGGTGATGAGGAGCAGAGGGTGGGGATCATCACCTCGCTGCTCAGGGATAATGCTCAGTCTTGGGCCTTTTCGCTGCTGGTGGGGGCACGCTCCCTCCTATCGGTAGATTAATTTTTTTATAGCCCTGGGTCAGATATATGATGATCCGGATCGTATTGCTCTGGCTGAATCTAAACTGCGTCTTTTATGCCAGGGTAAACAGTCCGCAGAGATATATTGTTCTGAATTTCGGAGATGGGCATCTGATACTGGTTGGAATGATGCTGCACTCCAAAGTCAATTTTGTCATGGTCTTTCTAAGAGATTAAAAGATGCATTTGCTTTTCATGAGAGACCAGTGTCGTTAGAGACTGCCATGTCTCTAGCTTTTCGTATTGACAGGTGCCTTAGAGAAAGAAAGGAGACAACTCTTTCATGTCATATTCAGTCCAAGGACAGTGGGGCTGTCTCACTCAGTGCGCAGGGGTCTCAGTCTGTCTCAATCCCCTCTGAGGAGGAGGCCATGCAGCTAGGTTTAGTTGCCTCTGATACTAGAGGATTCAGCCCTCAGAGGAGGGTATGTTTCTGTTGTGGAGGTATTAACCATTTAGCTAATGTTTGCCCTTCTAGGAGGTTCATGGGGTTTTCTGAGGGTAATAAAAAGAAAAGGGAAAAGAAACCCTCTAAAAACTTTCCATTTTCTACAATTGGCAAGGTTAATGCGTAAATTGAAGATTTGCCATTTGCTTGTAGTTCCCGTTTTCTCCTACCTGCCAGGGTGGTGCTAGACAGCAAGAACATTCTTTGTGAGATTTTTGTAGATAGTAGAGCAGCTGTCAATCTCATTGATAGTCAATTTGCTACAACAAATGGTTTCCAGGTGTGCACTTTGGAAAAAGCTATACCTGTTTTTGCTATCGATTCCGCTCCACTTTCTCAAAAATCGTTAAAGGGCATAGTTCACAATATCCGTTTGACTGTGGGTGACACTCATGTTGAGGATGTGTCATGTTTTGTCTTAAGCGGATTACCTACTCCTCTAGTGTTGGGGCTACCCTGGCTCACTAAACATAACCCCACCATTGATTGGCAAGCAAGGCAAATAAATGGTTGGAGTGAGTTTTGCAGAGAGAATTGCCTCACGGCAACTCTCGCAGAGGTTGCTACCAAACCTGTACCTTCTATTCTCTCGGAATTTTCTGATGTGTTTTCCGAGAGTGGTGTCCAGGAGTTGCCCCCTCACCGGGAGTATGATTGTCCAATTAATCTCATTCCAGGCGCCAAGCTGCCTAAATTACGATTATACAATCTCTCTCAACCTGAGAGAGACGCCATGCGTACTTACAGTTGTGTTCAAAATTATTCAACCCCCACTGAAATTGAGTGTTTTGGCCAGTTTGACATTGATTTTGATCCTTTCAGTCATCTTGTTTACAATTAAATCAAAGAGGCACTTGTAAGTCAGAGAAATATAACATAACATTTATAATGAAATAACCACAAATGTCTTTTCTGTGCTCACATCATTATCAGTTTTATTCAACCCCCAAGTGACATTCAATCTTAGTACTTAGTACAATATCCTTTTCCAGTTATAACAGCTTTTAAACGTGAAGCATAGCTTGACACAAGTGTCTTGCAGCGATCTACGGGTATCTTCGCCCATTCTTCATGGGCAAAAGCCTCCAGTTCAGTCACATTCTTAGACTTGCGCGCTGCAACTGCTTTCTTTAAGTCCCACCAGAGGTTCTCAATCGGATTCAAGTCTGGTGACTGCGATGACCACTTCAAAATCTTCCAGCCTTTAATCTGCAACCATGCTCTAGTGGACTTGAGGTATGCTTGGGATAATTGTCCTGTTGAAAGGTCCAACGTCTCCCAAGCCTCAGGTTTGTGACGGACTGCATCACATTTTCATCCAATATCTCCTGGTAATGAAGAGAATTCATGGTACCTTGCACACGCTGAAGCTTCCCTGTACCTGTAGAAGCAAAACAGCCCCAAAGCATGATTGACCCCCTGCCATGCTTCACAGTAGGCAAGGTGTTCTTTTCTTCATAGGCCTTGTTCTTCCTCCTCCAAACATAGCGTTGATCCATGGGCCCAAAGAGTTCTAATTTTGTTTCATCAGTCCACAGAACACTATCCTAAAACTTTTGTGGTTTGTCCACATGACTTTTGGCATACTGCAGTCGACTCTTCTTATTCTTTGGAGACAGCAAGGGGGTGCGCCTGGGAGTTTTGGCATGGAGGCCTTCATTACGCAGTGTGCGCCGTATTGTCTGAGCTGAAACTTCAGTACCCGCATCTGACAAATCTTTTTTCAGTTCCTCAGCAGTCACACGGGGACTTTTCTCCACTTTGCGCTTCAGGTAGCACACAGCAGTCGAAGTCAGCATCTTCTTTCTGCCACGACCAGGTAGCGTTTCAACAATGCCCTTTGCCTTGAATTTGCGAATGATGCTTCCTATGGTGTCTCTTGGTATGTTTAACATCTTTGCAATCTTCTTATAGCCATTGCCCTTCCTGTGAAGAGAAATCACCTCTTCTCTTGTCTTCCTGGACCATTCTCTTGACTTCACCATGTTTGTAAACACAACAGTAAATGTCTAGAACGAGCTGAGTATCACCGTCATTTTAAATCTGCCTAATTGGTGCTTTTTATGCTTGATTGCTGCTCCTTGACATCCACAGGTATTTTCAATACCCGATCGAAAACACTTGAATGAACCTCTGTTCTTAAGAGTGGTAGTCTTTAAGGGGTTGAATAATTGTGTCAATGAAGAAATCACAAAAAAAACATTTAATACTGTATTACAAATACAATTGATGTCATTTTAGTTGCATTTGGTTCTTTAAAAAAGTCCTTGTAAGATTTCATTCTGAACACAATTACAAATGTACACTAAATTCCCTAAAACCCTTTACAGCATTGGGGGTTGAATAATTTTGAACACAACTGTATATCTCTGAGAGCCTGAGAAAGGCCATATCAGACCCTCGAAATGACCTCTTGCCGCTGTTTTTTTTTTGTTAAAAAAAAAAGATGGTTCTTTAAGACCTTGTCTGGATTTCAGGGAGCTTAACCGTATCACGATTCGTGACCCCCATCCGCCTCCTCTGATCCCGGATTTGTTTAACCAGATTGTGGGGGCTAAAGTTTTTTCTAAGTTGGATTTAGGAGGGGCATACAACCTTGTCAGGGTCAGGAAGGGGGACGAATAGAAGACGGCCTTCAATACCCCGGAGGGTCACTTTGAGAACTTGGTTTTGCCCTTTGGTTTGATGAATGCTCCGGCCGTCTTCCAACATTTTGTGAACAGCATTTTCTATCATTTAATGAGGAAATTTGTACTGGTGTATCTAGGTGACATTTTGATTTTTTCTCCTGATTTCAAGACTCATCGGGACCACCTATGTCAGGTCCTGCTGATTTTGCGGGAGAATAAATTGTACGATAAACTGGAAAAATGTGTGTTTGCGGTTCCAGAGATTCAATTTCTTGGTTTTCTTCTCTCCGCTTCTGGTTTTCGGATGGACCCGGAGAAGGTCCGCGCCATGCTTGATTGGGAGCTTCCTTAAAATCAGAAGGCGCTGATGTGGTTTTTGGGTTTTCCTAATTATTACAGAAAGTTAATTTTGAATTATTCCTCTGTTGTTAAGCCACTCACTGATATGACTAAAAAGGAGGTGGATTTTTCCTCATGGTCGGAAGAGGCGCTTCAAGCCTTTTCTAGTATTAAAGAGCGTTTTGCTTCCGCTCCCATTTTGGTACAACCTGATGCCTCTCTACCTTTTATTGTTGAGGTGGATGCCTCTGAGGTGGGGGTGGGCGCGGTCTTATCTCAGGGTCCCTCTCCTGCTAAATGGCGACCGTGTGCCTTTTTCTCAAAAAAGCTCTCAGCCGCAGAGAAAAAATTACGATGTGGGAAATAGGGAGTTGTTGGCCATCAAATTGGCTTTTGAGGAATGGCGTCATTGGTTGGAGGGAGCCAGACACCCAATTACCGTGTTTACCGACCATAAGAATCTGGCCTATTTGGAATCAGCCAAGTGTCTGAACCCGAGACAGGCCAGATGGTCCTTGTTCTTTTCTAGGTTTAATTTTGTTGTTACATTCCGCCCTGGGGTTAAAAATGTGAAGGAGGATGCCCTGTCACGTTGTTTTCCGGGAGGGGGGAATTTTGGGGACCCAGGTCCCATTTTGGCTGATGGGGTGGTCGTCTTTGCTCTTATCCTGATTTGGAGGCACAGGTTCAGGCAGCCCAGGCAGAGGCACCTGATCTTTGTCCTCCTGGGAGGTTATTTGTGCCGCTCGCTTTGCGACAGAAAGTTTTTAAGGAGCACCATGACAGTGTTCTTGCTGGGCACCTGGGGAGTAGAGCCACAGTGGATCTCATTGCTCGCAGATTTTGGTGGCCAGCTCTTCGTAAGACGGTTGAGGGGTTTGTGGCAGCCTGCGAGACCTGCGCTGGTGCCAAGTTCCCTCATTCATGGCCATCGGGATCTCTCCTCCCCTTACCCATACCCTCCCGTCCTTGGATGCATCTGTCCATGGACTTCATTATGGACTTGCGTCGCTCCTCCGGGAAGACTGTGATTCTGGTGGTAGTGGACCGTTTTAGCAAAATGGTGCATTTTATTCCGTTTCCTGGGTTACCCAATGCTAAGACGCTGGCGCAAGTGTTTGTTGATCACATTGTTAAATTACATGGCATTCCTTGTGACATCGTTTCTGATAGGGGCACGCAATTTGTTTCCAGATTCTGGAAGGCCTTCTGTTCTCGCTTGGGGGTTCGGTTGTCGTTTTCTTCTGCTTTTCCTCCGCAGTCGAATGGTCAGACCGAACGCGTCAATCAGAATCTGGAGACATATCTGTGCTGTTTTGTTGCGGAGAATCAGGAGAATTGGTGTTCTTTTTTGTCCCTTGCGGAGTTTGCTTTAAATAACCGTCGTCAGGACTCCTCTGATAAGTCACCATTTTTGGTGCATATGGGTTTCATCCGCAGTTTGGGACATTCTCTGGAGAGGGGTCATCTGGTTTACCTGATGAGGAGAGATTTTCCTCGTCCTTGTCACTTATTTGGCAAAAGATTCAGGGTAATCTAAAGAAAATGAGTGAGAGATATAAGCGTGTGGCAGATAAGAGACGTGTGCCTGGTCCGGACCTGAATGTGGGTGATCTGGTGTGGTTGTCTACAAAGAATATCAAACTGAAGGTTCCCTCCTGGAAGTTGGGTCCTAGGTTTATTGGGCCTTACAAGATCCTATCCGTCATCAATCCCGTTGCTTTCCGTCTTGATCTTCCTCAGACTTGGAAGATCCATAATGTTTTTCACAAGTCCCTACTGAAACCTTATGTCCAACCTACCGTTCCTTCCTCCTTGCCTCCTCCCCCGATTTTATTTGATGGTAATCTTGAATTTCAGGTCTCCAGGATTGTGGAGTCCCGCATTATCCGCGGTTCTCTTCAGTACCTCGTTCATTGGGAAGGTTATGGTCCTGAGGAGAGGATGTGAGTCCCACTGGCAGACATTAAAGGGGTTCTGCAGTTTGTTACAACTGATGATCTATCCTCAGGATAGATCATCAGCATCTGATCGGCCGGGGTCTCACACCCGGGACCCCCGCCGATCAGCTGTTTGAGAAGGCAGCGGCGCTGCAGGAGCGCCGCGGCCTTCTCACTGTTTACCGCTGCTAGCGCCCCACCCAGTCACGTCACGACTTGTATCAAGTGGCGTGGGCAGGGCTAAGCTCCATTCAGTGAACAGAGCTTAGCCTCGCTCACGCCACTCGTCTCATCAGGGCTTTCCATCGGTCTCATCCCGAGAAGGTCGGTCCTGAGTGTCCGGAGTCCACCCGTGGAAGGGGGGGTACTGTAGCCGCCTGTTCTGGGAGACGGTCGGTCAGAGGTTCCTCCCTGTCTTGTGTATGACGTTCTTTGTTTTGGTTTCACTTTGCTCAGTTCCTTTCTCTCCCTCAGCTGCCTCTCATCTTGATTAATTGGTTTGCTTTATATTCTCTCCCTTACTGCTTCTCCTTGCGGTTTATATTACTTCCTGGATGAAGTGTGTGCTGCTGGAGGCTGCAGTTGTTTTGCTCTAAGATAAGTGCATTTCGTTTACTTTGTGTTTTGTTTGCTGGCTTGATTCTAGGTGACCCTGACCTACTCCGTATTCTGTGCAGGGAGCCAGTGGCCGTTCCCCTCACTACTATAGGGAATTCAGGTGTCACTCAGTTATAGGTACGAGGGCATGTATTTGTCTACCACCGGGACTTGTACATGTGCACAGTAGTTTGGGAGAGTTCTTAGGGATTTATAGGGCCCTCCTATATTTTCCTTAGTTTGGGATCAAGCCAGTCTGTCATTATTTATCAGTTCCTGCTAACTGTACTCCATCCCTGACACATAGCCAGACCCTGGTTTCTGATATTTGTGGACTCTATACTGACAGGGAATGTTCCGCAGGATTGGCACATAGCAAATGTGGTGCCAATATTCAAAAAGCGCCCAAAAACAGAGCCTGTAAACTATAGGCCGGTAAGTTTAACATATGTTGTGGGGAAACTGTTTAAATGGGTTTCTAAGAGATGCTATCTTAGAGGATCTCAACGGAAATAAGCAAATAACGCCATATCAGCATGGCTTCATAAGGAATCGGTCATGCCAAACTAATTTAATCAGTTTCTATAAGGAGGTAAGTTCTAGACTGGACAGCGGCGAATCAATGGATCTCGTATATCTGGATTTCTCAAAAGCATTTAACACTGTACCACATAAAAGGTTAGTATATAAATTGAGGATGCTCGGACTGGGAGAAAATGTCTGTAAGTGGGTAAGTAACTGGCAGAAAACAGAGGGTAGTTATTAACGGTACACACTCAGATTGGGTCACTGTCACTAGTGGGGTACCTCAGGGGTCAGTACTGGGCCCTATTCTTTTTAATATATTTATTAATGATCTTGTAGAAGGCTTGCATAGTAAAATATTAATTTTTGCAGATGACACTAAACTGTGTAAAATAATTAACACTGAAGAGGACAATATACTGCTACAGAGGGATCTGGATAGATTGGAGGCTTGGGCAGATAAGTGGCAGATGAGGTTTACCACTAACAAATGTAAGATTATGCACATGGGAAGAAATAATGCAAGTCACCCGAACATACTAAATGGTAAAACACTCAGTAACACTGACATAGAAAAGGATTTAGGAATTTTAATAAACAGTAAACTAAGCTGCTGCCAAGGCCAATAAGATAATGGGTTGCATCAAAAGGGGCATAAACGCCAGTGATGAGAACATATACCTACCAATTTACAAATCACTAGTCAGACCACACATGGAGTACCGTGTACAATTCTGGGCTCCTGTGAATAAGGCAGACATAGCAGAGCTAGAAAGGGTTCAGAGGAGGGCAACTAAAGTAATAACTGGAATGCAGCAACTACAGTACCCTGAAAGATTATCAAAATTAGGGTTATTTACTTTAGAAAAAAGACGACTAAGGGGAGATCTAATAACTATGTAAAAATATATCAGGGGTCAGTACAGAGATCTCTCCCATCATCTATTTATCCCCAGGACTGTGACTGTGACGAGGGGACATCCTCTGCGTCTGGAGGAAAGAAGGTTTGTACACAAACATATAAGAGAATTCTTTACGGTAAGAGCAATGAGACTATGGAACTCTCTGCCTGAGGAGATGGTGAGTACAATAAAGGAATTCAAGAGGGGCCTGGATGTATTTCTAGAGTGTAATATTACAGGCTATAGCTACTAGAGATGGGTTGTTGATCCAGGGAGTTATTCCGATTGCCTGATTGGAGTCGGGAAGGAATTTCTTATTCCCCTTAAGTGGGGAAAATTGGCTTCTACCTGACAGGGTTTTTTTGCCTTCCTCTGGATCAACTAGAAGGATGAAAGGCCAAAATGGATGGACAAATGTCTTTTTTCGGTCTCATATACTATGTTACTATGTTACTAGTGGCAGTAGAGGCCTGGCAGAGCATCACCAGGGATGAAACCCAGCGCCTGGTGATGTCTATGCATTCCAGACTTCAGGCTGTAATTGATTGCAAAGGATTAAAAAGTGAAAGTTTGATTTATGATTATTATTCTGCCCCATAACTTTTGGTCTCCTAACAAGTGGGAGGCACATATGCAAACTGTTGTTATTCCCACACCGTTCACCTGATTTGGATGTAAATACCCTCAAATTAAAACTCACAGTTTGCATTTAAAGCACATCTTGTTCGTTTCATCCATTGTGGTGGTGTATAGAGCCGGAAATGTTAGGACCCCCCTCGATGTCCCAATATTTATGGACATGGCTGTGATTATATATATGCACACACACACACACACACACACACACACACACATACAGTGAGGAAAATAAGTATTTGGTACACTGGCGATTTTGCAAGTTTTTCCACTTACAAAGGATGGAGAGGTCTAATTTTTATCGTAGGTGCACTTCAACTGTGAGACAATAAAATAAAAAAATTCTGAAAAATCACATTGTATAATTTTTTTAAATTAATTGGCATTTTATTATAGAACTTTATTATAGAATTTAATATTTAGTTCAGAAACCTTTGTTTGAAGTTTGCATACAGTGCAGCAGGGATTTTGGCCCAGTCCTCCATACAGATCTTCCAGGTTTCTGAACCATCGCTGGGCTTCATTAAGTATCCGCTCTCTCCAAAGATTTTTAGATTGAGTTCAGATCAGGAGACTGCCTAGGTCACTCCAGGACCTTGAAATGCTTCTTACGGAGCCACTCCTTAGTTGCCCTGGCTGTGTGTCGGGTCATTGTCATGCTGGAAGACCCAGCCACAAACCATCTTTAATGTTCTTACTGAGGAAAGGAGGTTGTTGGCCAAAATCTCGTGATACATGGCCCCATCCATCCTCCCTTCAATCTGAAGTCGTCCTATCCCCTTTGCAGAAAAGCGCCCCCAAAGTATGAAGCTTCCACCCCCATGCTTTACTGTTGGGACAGGGTTTTTGAGGTTGTACTCATCCTTCTTCATCCAAATACGGTGAGTGGAGTTGATACCAAAAAGTTCTATTTTGGTCTCTTCTGACCACATGACCTTCTCCTATGCCTCATCTGGATCATCCATATGGTTATTGACGAATTTCAAACGGGCCTGGACATTGGCTGGCATGAGCAGGGGAACCTTGCATGTCCTGCAGGATTTTCATCCATGATTGGGTAGTGCGTTACTGACGGTAATCTTTAAGACTGTGGTCCCAGCTCTCTTCAGATCACTGACGAGGTCCTCCTGTGTAGTTCTGGGCTGATTCCTGATCATTCTCAAAATCATCCTTACCCCACAAGGCGAGATCTTGCATGGATCCCCAGACCAAGGAAGATTACAATTTTGTCTCTGGTGTCCTTAGACAGCTCTTTGGTCTTGGCCAGGCATGCTCAACCTGCAGCCTTCCAGCTGTTGCAAAACTACAACTCCCATCATTCCTTGACAACCTACAGCTATCATCTACAGAAGAGTATCATGGGAGTTGTAGTTTTACGACAGCTGGAGGGCTGCAGGTTGAGCATGCCTGGTCTTGGTCATAGTGGAGAGGTTGGAGAGTAATTGATTGAATATATGGACAGGTGTCTTTTATACAGGTAATGAGTTCAAACGGGTGCAATTAATACAGGTAATGAGTGCAGAGTAGGAGGACTTCTTAAAAAGGAACCTGTCATCAACCTTATGCTGACCTCATTGAGGGCAGCATAAAATAGTGACACAAATTTTGATTTCAGCGGTGTGTCACTCATGAGCTAAAAGTAAGTGTTTGCTGAGAACCAGCAACATAATCATTACAGCACAGGCCTTGAAACGAGTCAAATCTACCTGAAAAGAGTCCTGGTTATTCATAATCTCCTGCTCTCCTGCCCAGCTGCTGATGATTGGCAGCACTCTCCTAGAGAGAAAGGGAGAAAACTAGGTAGAAGACTGTCAATCATCAGCAGGTGGGAAGGGAGAGCAGGTATTTATGAATAACCATGACTCTTCTCAGGTGGCTGTGACTCTTTTCCAGGCTCAGTCTTCAACGACTGTGATGTTGGTTCTCGGCAACCACTTACTTTTAACTTATAAATGACAGACCGCTGAAATCAACTCACCGGTCTCTACTTTGTGCTGCCGTTAGTATGGACAGCTAAAGTTGATAACAGGTTCCCTTTAAAGAAAAATTAACAGGTCTCTGAGAGCCAGAATTCTTGCTAGTTGGTAGGTGATCAAATATTTATTTCATGCAATAAAATGCAAATTCAATTATTTAGAGATTATACAATGTGATTTTCTGGATTTTTTTTTGTATTCTGTCTCTCACAGTTGAAGTGTACCTATGATAATAATTACAGACGTCTCATTCTTTGTAGGTGGGAAAACTTGCAAAATCGCCAGTGTATTAAATACTTATTTTCCCCACTATATCTATATCTATCGACACACACACACACACACAGACAAAATTGTTGGTGTCCTTCCATTAAAGAGGTTGTCCGCTCCCAAAATTAAAATTTTTATGTGCTCCTAACACCCCTTACCATGCATACAAATGCCCCCAATACCTGTTTTTTAAGTCTGATCTTTCCTTTCACCTGTCTGATCATCAGACTATCCTGGCAGATCTATTTACTTTCTCTCCTTTCTGTTCGGTTGAATACATAACTTTATTGATAAAAACTGGCTGCACTGGAAAGTGATGAGTGACAGGCTGGACACGACCCCCGCGACCCCCCCCCCCCCCCGCGCCGCCATTTTCTTGCAGTCCCGTTGAGTTCTATGGGTTCGAGGTACGCATTTTGAGGACCAGAACAGAACATGTTCTATCTTTTGTAGAACTGACACGGGGATGTGGAAAGCACACTGATGACGTCCATATGTTTTCCACATCCGCATGTCAGTTCTACAAAAGATAGAACATGTCCTGTTCTGGTCCTCAAACCTATACAAGTCAAAAGGACTTAAAAAATAAATAAGTAAATAAATATGGATCACACATGAACAGTATCCTTATTTAGCGGATCTGAGATTTGCAGATCGCAAAACGGATACTGTTGAGTGCATGAGGCCTAATCTTATCTTTTTTGGTCCTGCCTGCTGAAGGTTTCATCTTGGCCTATCATGTGTTATACGACCATGATCAGCCTGGGGAACACAGTCTGTGTGCAGGCCACATCTCCCAGGTGACCGCACTTTCCTGACAATCACAGTAATGCATGACACAGCCAGTCTCTATCTGATCGGGGCTAAGTACACATGAGGTGGTGAGTACACAAAAATCACTCTGAAGTCAGATAAAGACTGGTTGTATCATACATTACTATCATCCAGTCAGTTCGGGAGGGAAGCCACGGGATAATGTGGCCGACATATGGACTGTAATTTCTGGGCTGATCGACATCCGCAGCGCCCCCAAAGTGCCATCCACAGTGCCCCTAATGCTATCCAGTGCCCCCATGTGCCATCCAAAGTGCTTCAGTGACCTTCACAGCATAGCAATCAGCCTCTGTGGCTGACTGCTATGCTGTCACTCATGCACATCGCGCTGTACATCAGTCAGTACAGGCTTCACATAGACTGTACACTCAGAAGACGTCCAGCGGTCCTGGCAGTACAGTGCAAGCGACGGGACTAAGGAAGCCTGGCAGGAGGCTGTGACGTCAGTCTCCTGCCTCAGGGAGGAAAAGACGACGACGCTGGACTGGAAGCCTGAAAAATCACTTCTGGAGCAATTACGTGACCGCAGAGAGGATCATAGGAATGTCTGAGCTGCAGAGGGTAAATATTAGTATAATAACCTCCCTTCCACAGGTTAATAACATGGGCTAGAGAACCCTTTTAAAGAAAGAAAACCCCACAATAGTCACTAAAATAACTTAAAACTGATAATAAATAAAAATTTACTGAAAAATCAACTGAAAATCAGACATTGCTTTTGAATTGTGGTTCAACAGAATAATTTATGAAACAAAACTAATGAAACTGGCCTGGACAAAAATGATGGTACCCTTAACTTAATATTTTGTTGTACATCCTTTTGAGGCAATCACTGCAATCAAGTGACTTCTGAACCTGTCCGCCTATATTTTGACCCACTCCTCGTGGGCAAACTGCACCAGCTGGCTCAGGTTTGAAGGGTGCCTTCTCAAGACTGCATGGTTCCATGGTTCGGCTCCTTCCACAGATGTTCAATATGATTTAGATCAGTCTTTGTTCTTAGCCATTCCTAGATGTTTTTAGCTGTGTGTTTCAGGTCAATAGAGAACCCTTGGCCTGAGACTGAGACCAAGATTTCTGACACTGGGTAGCACATTTTGCTCTAGAATTCCTTGATAGTCTTGAGATTTCTCTATATCCTGCATAGATTCAAGACAACCAGTGCCAGATGCAGCCCCAAAACATAAATCGAGCCTCCTCCATGTTTAACAGTAGGTACATTATTCTTTTCTATGTATGCTTCAATTTTTTTGTCTGAACTGTTGCTTTCAACAGTGGTTTCCTCCTCGGCCGTCTTCCAATAAGTCCACTTTGGCTAAGACAGTGGCGGATGGTGCGATCTGAAACTAATTTACCTTGACCTTGGAGTTCACCTCTAATCTCATTGGAAGTTGTTCTGGGCTCTTTGGTTACCATTCATATTATCAGTCTCTTCAATTTGTAATCAATTTTCCTCTTGCCACCATGTGTTGGGAGGTTGCCTACAGTCCTGTAGACTATAAACTTCTGAATAATATGTGCAACTGTAGTAACAGGAACATAATCAAGCTGTTTGGGGATGGCCTTATAGTCTTTACCTTTAACACATTTGTCTTTAATTTTCTTTCTAATTTCCTAAGTCAACTCTCTCCTTTCTTTGGTCCATGTTGAGTGTGGAGCACATCATGATATCAAACGCCACAGTTCCACTCTTTCTAAATAGATGGACTGACTGATTACAAGTTTGAAGACACTGATGCTAACTACAGGACACACCTTAGTTTAACATGTCCCTATGGTCAAATTATTTTCAATCTTTTCTTTCGATCAAATTTGGCCAGGTCAGTTTATTAGTCGTTTTTTTTTTTTATTATTATTATTCTGTTAAATAACAATTCAAAATCAATGTCTGTTTTTCAGTAAATTTTTATTTGTCACTTATTATTATGTCATTTTCAAGTTTTATTATGTCAGTTTCATTGTGGGTTTTTCCTTTCTTTAACCCCTTAAGGACGAAGGGCGTACATGTACGCCCTGTGAATATCCGATCACCGCTGCGCACGTGGCGGTGATCGGAACAAGATGCCTGCTGAAATCAATCAGCAGGCATCTTGGCACAATGCCCAGGGGGGTCCTGTAACCCCCCCATGTTAGCGATCGCAGCAAACCGCAGGTCAATTCAGACCTGCGGTTTGCTGCGCTATGTGCGATCTCTGACCGCGGGGATCAGAGACTAAAATATGCCCCCAAGGTTAAATTTTAACCCCCCCCCCTGTACCCAGCCATCTTAGTGTCCCCCCGGGCGGTGCAGGGGGGGGGGGGATTGCGGGCGGTGCTGCGGGTGGGAGGCGCGGGAGGCGGGCGGTGCGGCAGGCGGGATCGCAATTGCGATCCCCCGCCCACCTCCTTTCAATCCATTTCCCTGGTGTCTAGTGGGTATAGCAGGGGGTCAGCACATTGCTGACGCCCTGCTATAAACTGCTGACATCTGTGCTGCAGATGTCAGCAGTTTAACCCCTTCTATACCGCGGTCCGTACAGAAGGTGTTAACATGGAGGGAGCTCCCTCCCTCTCCCATCGGGGGGCTGCCGTACCTTTGCAGCCCACCCGACGGGATAGGATAGTAGAGGGAGGGAGCTCATCTCTCTTCCCATCACCCGCTGCTCTGTAATGGCAGCGGGTGATGGTTACCATGGCAGCAGGACGCTTTCAGAAGCGTCCTGCTGGCCATGGTATAGTAACTCTGGTCAGACTTCTGCTAAAGGCAGAAGTCTGACCAGACTGTGAAAAGTAAAAAAATACAGTGCAGTACACTATATAGTGTACTGTTCTGTATTATATAGACACCAGATCCACTGGATCTACAAGAACCAAGTGGGTCTGGGTCAAAAAAATGAAAAAAATAAGAAAAATATATATCACTGAATAAAAAAAAACAAATAAACTACACATATTAGGTATCGCCGCGTCCGTAAAAATCTCCTCTATAAAAATATCACGTGACCTAACCCCTCACGCAAATACCGTAAAAAAAACAAAAAAATGGTGTAAAAAAGCCATTTTTTGTCACCTTGCATCACAAAAAGTGTAATACCAAGTGATCAAAAAGGCGTATGCCTCCCAAAATAGTACCAATAAAACCGCCATCTCATCCCGCAAAAAATGAGTCCTTATATAGGACAATCGCCCAAAAAAATAAAAGAAATATGGCTCTCAGACTATGGAGACACTAAAACATAATTTTTTTTTTCTAAAATGCTATTATTGTGTTAAAGTAAAATAAATAAAAAGTATACATATTGTGTATCGCCGCGTCCGTAAAAACCTGCTCTATAAAAATATCACATTATCTAACCCCTCAGGTAAATACTGTTAAAAAAATTAAATAAAAACAATGTAAAAAAAAAAACATTTTTGTCACCTCACATCTCAAAAACTGTAATAGCAAGCGATCAAAAAGTTATATGCACCCAAAAATAGTGCCAATCAAACCGTCATCTCATCCCGCAAAAAATGATACCCCACATAGGACAATCACCCCCCAAAAAAAAAAAAAAATAAATAGGGCTCTCAGACTATGGAGACACTAAAACATGATTTGTTTTGTTTTAAAAAATGATAATATTGTGTAAAACTTAAATAAATAAATAAATAAAAAGTATACATATTTGGTATCGGCATGTCCGTCGCAACCTGCTCTATAAAAATAACACATCACCGAACCCCTCAGGTGAACACAAAAAAAATAAATAAAAAAAATACGGTGTCAAGAGCCATTTTTGTCACCTTACATCACAAAAAGTGTAATAGCAGGCGACCAAAATGTCATATGCACCCCAAGATAGTTCCAATCAAACCGCCATCTCATCCCACAAAAAATGAGCCCCTACATAAGACAGTCGCCCAAAAAAAAAAAAAAAAAAATATGGCTTTCAGAATGTGAAGACACTAAAAAATCATTTTTTTCAAAAATGCTGTATTATGTAAAACTGAAACAAAACCCCCCAAAAAGTAGCCATATTTGGTATTGCCGCGCCCGTAGCAACCTGCTCTATAGAAATAGCACACAATCTAACCTGTCAGTTCAACGATGTAAATAACAAAAAATAAAAACAGTCCGAAAATAGCTAATTTTTTTGCAAATTTTCCATTTTAATCAATTTTTCCAGTAACAAAGCAAGGGTTAACAGCCAAACAAAACTCAATATATATTGCCCCGATTCTCTAGTTTGCAGAAACACCCCATATGTGGTCGTAAACTGCTGTATGGCCAAACGGCAGGGCGTAGAAGGAAGGGAACGCCATATGGTTTTTGGAAGGCAGATTTTGCTGGACTGGTTATTTGACACCATGTCCCATTTGAAGCCCCCCTGATGCACCCCTACAGTGGAAACTCCAAAAAAGTGACCCCACTTTGGAAAGTACGGGATAAGGTGGCAGTTTTGTTTGTATTATTTTAGGGTAAATATGATTTTTGGTTGCTCTATATTACACTTTTTTGAGGCAAGGTAACAAAAATAGAAATTCGAAATTTCATCTCCATTTGCCAATAACTCTTGTGGAACACCTAAAGGGTTAACAAAGTTTGTAAAATCAGTTTTGAATACCTTGAGGGGTGTAGTTTCTTAGATGGAGTCACTTTTTTGGAGATTCTACTCTAGGGGTGCATCGGGGGGCTTCAAATGGGACATGGTGTCAAAAATCCAGTCCAGCAAAATCCGCCTTCCAAAAACCATATGGCGTTCCCTTACTTCTGTGCCCCGCCGTTTGGCCATACAGCAGTTTACTCCCACATATGGGGTGTTTCTGCAAACTACAGAATCGGGGCAATAAAAATTGAGTTTTGTTTGGCTGTTAACCCTTGCTTTGTTACTGGAAAAAATGGATTCAAACGGAAAATTTTCCAAAAAATCAAAATGGGGTCATTTTTGGATGGTTTCTATTATGTAAGCCTCACAAAGTGACTTCAGACCTGAACTGGTCCCTAAAAAGTGGGTTTTTGAAAATTTCTGAAAAATTTCAAGATTTGCTTCTAAACTTCTAAGCCTTGTAACGTCCCCAAAAAATAAAATGGCATTCCCAAAATGATCGATACATGAAGTAGACATATGGGGAATGTAAATCAATAACTTTTTTGGGCGGTATTACTATGTATTATAGAAGTAGAGAAATTGAAACTTGGAAAATTGCTAATTTTTCAAAATTTTTGGTAAATTTGATATTTTTTTATAAATAAAAATGAAATTTTTCGACTTAATTTTACCAGTGTCATGAAGTACAATATGTGACGAAAAAACAATCTCAGAATGGCCTGGATAAGAAAGCGTTTTAAAGTTATCACCACATAAAGTGACACTGGTCAGATTTGCAAAAAATGGCCTGGTCCTAAGGTGAAAATAAGCCCGGTCCTTAAGGGGTTAATGTTAGGGTACCAACAATTGTGTCTGTGTATAATTATATTAAATAATGTACTAGTGCAGTGATGGGAGGTTATCTATCTAATCTCTCAGGGGGTCAAGGATTACTTATAGATGTTGCATCCTGTGCCATTTTCACCTGGCCTAAAATAAATCAGAAATAATGTGGAAAAACGTTCCCTAATCTGAAGATGTAAGTGCGGGTGGGTAGTGCTGTGGGCACGTGACATGGCAGGTTATGACCAAGTGCTAACTCTACTGTAGGCAGTTACAATATGCACGACCATTATACGAAATGCGTGTTATATAAATGGAATATAAGACATGACTATAAGGGTAGAAAACCAGGCATAAATGATATAACTGAAGTCATACGATAAGCTCTGGAACCATAATTTTCTATCTACAATTTCTAAGAGCACTAGTCTAAGTAACAGCATTCGTCCAACATGACATATCCAAAGGACTCAACAATCATTTATATATACCTTTTCTCTGTAATAGTTGCTGTTTAGCCTACTGAGGCTCTCATACATTTGGTCACAGGCTTCTAGATCTTGAATCTGCCAAATTGAGAAAAACAGAATGACTACAAAACAATATGTAACACTCGACACAGTAGTAGACACATTGCATCTGCTTTATATAGTGGCAATCACAGAAAGGCACATTACTAAGAAAGAAAGCACACAGAACAAGTAGTATTATCGTATTTTTCGCCCATAAGATGCACCTTGGTTTTAGAGGGTAAAAATAGGGGGGGGGGGGGAAATACTGGTACATCTAACTTCTAAACATTAAAGGGGTTGTGTCATCATGGACAATGCAGTGAGGTCACTTTAGGATGGGGCACTTTGACCTGACTGGGGTGCAAACAGACAAAAGGCCATGGTCAAAGGAGGACAAGTTTTCAGGCCTTGAATGTCAGAGTTATTGGCATACCTAAAACACTATAGGCGCAGGCAGTGTGACGGAGACGAGAGGCGGAGCAGGCATATGTGACATGGAAGTCTGCTCCGCCCCTCTTTCTGCCTGCTCCTGCGCTGAGCGCTCCAACTTTCCTCCTCCTCCCTCCTCCATAGCAGTGCTTCGGGCTGGCCAGTCTCTACACACCCCAGAAGGTCAGGCTCCTACCAAGCACCACAAGCGCGGCCGGATCACAGCGGCAGTTTGATCGCATCGCAGCACAGCAGGTACAGTGACAAGCGCCGGAAATGCTTTTTTCCCATATATTCACCCCATAAGACGCACTAACTTTCCCTGCATCTTATAGGGCGAAAAAATATGGTAATTATTAAAGTGAATCTTATTAAAGATACTTCCCCTGTTATACCAGCCAGGGTGCAATAAATATCAGATCAGTAATCAGCACAAGATGGTTGATCATGAAACAAACACAATCAAGGAAAGAGATTGCTCCATGTAGGTGGTCATGTTTACTGCCAACCCTATAAAATTTACCTAAATCAGAACTGATATGCTCTATAAGAAAAATTATGTTAGGCTCCATGGCCCAGTATCCTGTATAAAGAACAAAGTGCTCTTTATATAAAAGAGTGATATAAAATGATGAAAGGACTATCAAGGTCTGGGGTAAAGTGTTGTACATGTGCGGCATTTCTCTATATTTATGATAAAGTGCTAATGGAGTAGATCAAGGCTTTTGCAGGGATGGGTGGAAGTCTGTCCAATTATAGGTCATCTGTGGATCAAGAAGAAGTACGTTTTCTATGGAGCGCTACACTTTCTAGTTCAGGACTACTTCTTTGCTCCATTAAATATTGTGACTAATTAAAGGATCTGTTCACATCACGCTTTTGTTTGCATTTGGAGTGTATGCCAGGAAAATCCTGATGTACAGTGATCCCTCAAGATACAATGGCCTAAGGATACAATATTTTCAACATACTGTACAATGGTCTTTTCGGACCCATCGTAAGTTGAAACTAGACTCAACATACCATGTCTCAGACCCAGATTCAACCAATCAAGGTCACTTCTCTGGTAATATAGCTGTATTAGTTGCTAGTTAGCAGCTATTCCTGACTGTTCCATGTAAGGACTTGTTTGAATTATCTGTCTGTATATGCTAATCTTGTTTATAGTCTTCAATTGCTAGATGGAGTACAAGTGTCCATTTGGTCTCTATCTGACTGACATATTTTAGTATCAGGCCCCATTCACACAACCATATATTTTTGCTATATCTGATCTAGGTTTTTTGCAGATCGAATGTGGACCCATTCATTTCAAAGGGGCCCCATAAAACATGTCCTATTCTTGTTTTTTTTTGTGGACAAGAAAATGTATTGTCACAATGGGTCTGCAGAAAAAAAAAAAAAACAGACGCTATGCAGATTTGCAGATCTGTGTTTTGCGGACCACAAAATACATATGGCCGTGTGAATGCTCCCCCCCCCCCCCCAAAAAAAAAGCCGGAATTAGTACTCACCGGTAATTCTTTTTCTATGAGATCACCACCACCAAGATCTTTTGTAGCATCTATGTAGTCAAGTACCGCACGTCTGACATCTAGCGAGTGAAAGGTGAATACCCGGTCATCAGAAGGGTTATTGTAGAAGGATGGGAGCGTGATTTCCTGATCCTTATGGAATTTAGAAACTACTTTCGGCATGAACCCCGGGTCTAGTTTCAGAATTATTCTATCGCCCTTGCTTCTGCTTCTTCGGGCAGTGGTAATGGCCACCAGGAATGCAGTCTTAAACAATTTTAATTTGAAAGAACAGTCACCCAATGGTTCTAAGAGGGGTCGTGATAATCCAGTAAGAACAATATTTAAATCTCAGGTAGAAATATGAGATTTTAAAGTTGGACGCAGTCTGGTGACTGCCCTCAAATCTTTTGATCCATTTATGGCTTGCTAAATCAGTGTCATAGAAACAACTTAGGGCTGACACTTGAACCTTGAGGGTAGACGGTCTTAAACCCATATAGAAGCCATTCTGCAAGAAGTCCAGAATCAACTGTACATTGGAAGCGGATATATTAGGTGACTACAATCCCGACCAAGAACAAAATTTCTTCCATGTCTTCAAATAAGTGGCAAAGGTAACTTTCTTTCTGGAGGCCTTGAGAGTAGAAATCACAGAATCTGAAAGCCCTTGATGTTTCAAGATTTGGGTTTCAGGATCCAAGCTGCCAAATTTAGAAAGTCCGGATCCGGATGAAAAATTGGACCCTAATGTAGAAGGTCCTTTTTCCTTGGGGGGAGCCAAGGTTCTTCAATAGCCATCTTCTGTAGGACGAGAAAACGGCTCTTTTTCGGCCAAGGTGTTAGAGTGATGATTATTTTGTTCTGGTGAATCTTCTGTATCACCCTTGGTATTATTGGAAGAGGAGGGAAGGCATAGTAAAGCGCTTGGTCCCATGTGAAGGAAAACGAGTCTAGAATCCACGGGTTGTCTCTGGGGTCTAGGGAACAAAATATTGGCACCTTTGAATTTTCCCGAGAGGCAAACAGGTCCACCTCTGGTATGTACCATTTTTTTGTTATCATATGGAAAACTTCCTTGTTCGAAGACTATTCTGATTGGTCTATTTTCTTCCGGCTCAGGTAGTCCGCTTCTATATTCAGGGATCCCTTCAGATGAATCGTTGAGATTGATTCTATGTTTATTTCTGCCCAACTGTAAATTCACGTTGATAGTTTTAGCAGACTCATAGATCCTGTACCTTCTTGATTATTTAGGTACCTTATCATCGTCGTATTGTCTGAAAGAATTTTTAAGTGATGACCCTGGAGTTGTGATCCCGCAATCTCCAAGGTTTCCCATACCGCCATCAGCTCCCGATAGTTCGACTCCTGATTGAGTTGGATCAAGTTCCCTGAAAATATACATCTTTAACTTTCGATCCCCAGCCCAGAAGGGCTGGCTTGCATCTGTAGTAATCTGAGTGTGAGGTATCTTCATCGATGTTACTTCTCTGGAGATATTGTCTTGGATCAGCCATCAATGAAGTTAGGATTTTATTTTTTGAAGTATGATAACACTGATCTAGAGATAAAACTTGTTTGTCCCAAACTCTGAGTATCCACATTTGAAGAGGTCTGAAGTGAATCTGAACCATTGGACCGATGGGATGCAGGAAGTGAGGATACCTAGAAGACTCATTGGAGTCTCTGATGGAATAGGTCCTCCTGGATATCTGCTATCTTGTTCTGAGGTAGACTGGTTAACTGCCTCTGAGAGTCCAGGATAACCCCTAGAAACCGGATTTTGGTCGATGGTACCAGGTTCGATTTCTCTCTGTTGACCATCCATCTTAGTCTTTCCAGGGTTAGTAGAAAAACTTCCAGGTCCCTTTGCAGTTGGGGAGCAGAGTTGTTGGTTATTAAAAAATCATCCAGATAAGGCAAGATTGTCAATCCCTTCCTCCTCAGATACGCTACTACCTCTATTATCAGCTTTGTAAATACTCGCGGAGCCGAGGATATGCAGAAAGGGAAAGAGGTAAATTAGTAATGATGAATTATGCCCCGATGGTCCTTTATTGCAAATCTCAGGAACTGTTGGGAACTGTGGGGTATTGGGGCGTGGCAGTAAGCATCACTTAAATCTACCGTGCACATCACTGAATTTTCCTGTAACAGGGGAATGATGGAATTTTAGGTCTCCATCCAAAATTTGCGGTAAGAAATAAACCTGTTTAGGAGCTTCAGATTTATAATGGTTCGAAAGGAACCCTCCTTCTTTTTCACCAAGAAAAGGTTTGAATAGAACCCTTTTCCTCTTTCCAATATTGGGACCTCTGTTATCACATGTTTGGATATCAACTCCTGAACACCCTTCCAAATTGGGCTTTGAGATACTGGAGCAGGGAGATTTGAAACTATAAATCTTTTTGAGGGAAGGGCAGAAAATGTAATTCTGTAACCCGATTCGATAATTCTTAGGGCCCATGGGTTTGAAGATATTTCCTCCCAGAAAGGAATAAACATCTTTAGCCTTCGCCCAACCCTGACGTCACTGATTTCCATTTCCCTTCTGAGATGAGGAGGGGAGACCCTTCCCTCTCCCTCCTTTAGGATAGCTATAACACCCCATTTTCCCTTTACCGCTATAGGATCTATTCTGATTAGAGGGGGCATGAAAGGGATATTTCCTCTTGAATACTTTTTCCTCTGGTAACCCTTTCTTTTTATCGAAAGCTTTCTCCAGGATTTTGTCCAATTCAGGTCTGAAAATATACTCACCTGAGAAAGGAATAGAACAGAGTTTTGATTTAGAGACCTTGTCTCCAGACCAACATTTTACCCAAAGGGCTCTCCGAGCCGCATTTGAGAGTCCTGCATACTTAGCTGCAAAACGTATGGATTCTGTGGAGGCATCCGCTAAGAGAGCCGACGAACATAGACCTGGCTACAGAGGTAGCCGCTATGTTAGATTTTAGATTGTTCATAGCCGCGTCCCAGGACCTATGTAATAGACCATCTGCCTTTCTGTACATAGGGCCCCTGAGTAGTGAAGCGTCCTTGAATGGTGAGGAGGTCTTTTTATTGACCTTCGCTACCCAAGCATCTATCTTTGGAATTGTATTAAAGATTTTAGCTTTCTCCTGATCGAACAGTAAACGATTTTGATAAGCTCTGGATATTCCTAGACACTTCTCAGGATCAGACCATTCGTCCAATATCATTCCCTTAATATTCTCATTAATGGGAAAGACCCTAGTCTTCTTCACTCTAATACCCCCAAACATTTCCTCTTGAACAGAAGGAGTTGCTTGTACTTCCTCTACCCCCATAGTTGCCCTGACTGCTTTAAATAGCTCGGGGCATATCCTTTGACAAAAAATAAAATTTCCTTCTGCCTTCAGAGATATCTCTCTCAGATTGTCTGTCCTCCTCCTCCCATACTCTGGAAGAAGAGGCACTATCTCCAAAGTCAACTGACTCAGAGGAAATGGAGTATCCAGTTCTCAGTCGCTTAGGTGGAGGCTCAATTTGAAGAGGGGTATCTTAGTGTAACGCAGACATAGCCGCAAAAGAAGATTTAATTTCCTCCCGCATCATGGTTCTGAACTCCTCCATAAGTGATGGTTGCTTATCACGTATAATCCTGGCAATGCAATCGCTGCAGTTTTTTCGGATGATCGTCAGGTAACCTTTTGAAGCAAGAAATGCATTTTGTGGATCTTTTAGGCTTTCTCTGAGATTCTTTAGGCATCTAAGAGCAAAGACAAGGAGCCCCATTAGGGAAGGCTTAAAGGGATCCACAAAATTTGCCCATAAAAGATAAAAAGGTACTATAGAGACTTTTCCCCGGAGGCGGGGGGACTTACGGATGGCAGCATAGCAGACTCTGCATGCTCTGGTGCAGACATCCTGACAGGGTAGAGAGTAGAGTTGTTTCGGTACCAAAATTTTGATTCGGTATCGATACCATAAAAAAGTATTGCGATACTCGATACCATTCGATACCACGCGAAAAAAATAAACGCCAAAAAAATCCGCGTGCATTCAACATTTTATGAAACCGCCGGCTCATAATACAACAGTCCTATCCTACTTTTTTGTGGGGACAAGGCGACTAAAAGAAAATGGCGAATCGTGCATTTTTTCTTTTTTTTTTCTTTTACGGCGTTCACCGCATAAAAGTGGATTTTTAATAGTTTGGACTTTTGAGACGCGGCGATATGTAATAATTTATTTATGTATTGTTTATATATTTTATATGTAAAATTGGGAAAGGGGGTGATTTATAATTAATATTTTGGTGTACTTTGTTAACTTTTTTTTTTCTTTTTTTTTTTTACAGTTTATTTATTAACTATTTTCCCCCTTAGGGGCTAGAACCTGGGATATTCTCATCCTATTCACCCTGATAGAGCTCTATCAGGGTGAATAGGACTTAACCCTCTCCCTGCTGCCCTGTGCACACAGCAGCAGGGAGCAGACCAAGGCAGCCAGGACTTCAGAAGCGTCCTGGTTACCATGGTAACCGATCGGAGCCCCAGCATTACAGTGCTGGGGCTCCGATCACTGCCACTGCCACCAATGAGGAGGAGGTGAGGGGACCCTGTGGCCACTGCCACCAATGATTTTATTACTGGGGGAAGGGGGAGGACAGGGGGCACACTGCCCACCAATGTTTTAATACTGGGGGCACACTGCCCACCAATGTTTTAATACTAGGGAGGGGAGGGGGGCACACTGCCCACTGCCCACCAATGTTTTAATACTAGGGAGGGGCGGAGCACTGGCCAGCAATGCCGAGTAGTTTCTTATATAAATGCAGGCAGAAGACACAGGCTGCCGGCACCTGCCTGTGAACGGCGCTGCGATCAGAGGCTATTAACCCCTCAGGTGCCGCACCTGAGGGGTTAATTGCCTCTGATTGCAGTGCTGGGTCACAGGCAGGTGCTGGCAGGCTGTGTCTTCTGCCTGCATTTATATAAGAAACTACTCGGCATTGCTGGCCAGTGCTCCCGTCCCCCAGCTCCGCCCCTCCTCCCGCCCCCGCTCCGCCCCCTCTCCCTCTATTGGTTGAAGCGGCAGCACAGGGGGAGGGAGAGACTGCCTCCTTCTCCCTGTGCTGCCGAGGAGAACATGGCCGCGCTGAGAGCGGCGCAGCCATGCTCTCCTATACTGGGCTGTGCAGTAGTGCAGCCCAGTATCGATAAAATACTTTTCCTGGTATCGAGTGCGATACCAGAGAAAAGTATCGATCGGGTATCGAAAGTTCGATACCCGAAACAACCCTAGTAGAGAGGCCACTAACCCACCACACCAGGAACGCTGACAGATAGGAGAACTTTTAAAAGTCCTCCGGAATCCCGCCGCTGTTCGCATCACTTCCGGCGATGTCATCTCTTGGCCGGAAGTCACGTAATTTATACAGCGCCGGTACGGCGCTGGGTGTGCAACCCGGCTGAAGGCTACCAGAGCCTAGACGGGAGACCAGCATCCCGGGAGCAGGCCCTAGATAATACCGGAAGAGAGTCCTTCCGATTCTCCCGCTGCCCAGCTTTGTACGGAGACAGCAGTAGGGCAGGAAGGCACCACGCAAATGTGGAGGTAATGTAGTCTTCATCTCCCCGGCCCGAGGCACACAAGAAGACCTTTCTCCGCCCCTGTCCTCGTGTAGGGACAGGAAACTCTGGTGTTGGTGGTGGGAGCGGGGTATTTAAACCTTTCTCCGCTTCCTGCCCCTACAGAGGTCAGGGGTTAATCTTCCTGTGTGGCCGTCGTGGTGATGTTATGGAAAAAAACGGTACCATGGTACAGAATAGCATTGTAGAGCCTATGGGTAACATGGTACTGTATGCCACCCCTGTCATCTGTTACGCATACAATGCATTTAGAAAGTCTTCAAACCCTTCCACTTTTTTGACATTTTGTTATGTTCAGAATTGTGGTAAAATTAAAATAAAGGGATCATTTATCAAACTGGTGTAAAGTAGAAATGGCTTAGCTGCCCATAGCAACCAATCAGATTCCACCTTTCATTTTAGACAGCTCCTTTGGAAAATGAAAGGAGGAATCTGATCAGTTGCTGTGGGCAACTAAGCCAGTTCTACTTTACACCAGTTTGATAAGTGACCCTCAAAGTTTTTCCTTATTATTCTGCACTCAATACTTCATAATAAAGTGAAAACAACGTTTGAAATCTTTAATTTATTTAAAAGGGAAAACTAAAATATTGCATTGCATTCAGATTCTTTACTCACTACTTAGTTGGATCACCTTTTGCAGCGATTACAGCCTGGATTTGGGGATTTTCTGCCATTCTTCTCTTTGAAACTGTCAGGTTCAGAAGCATAACTGGGAAAGGGCCCTCTCCCTTAACCACTACAGGACCGCCTAACGCAGGGATGCGTCCTGCGGGCGGCCCTGTAGCTCTGAGTTGACGCGTCGGCGCGTCATCTCGTGAGAGCCGAGATTTCCTGTGAACGCTGCACGCAGGCGCGCGCGCTGCTCACAGGGAAGCGGCACAGCAGCCTGTTACAGCCCGCCAGCGATGGATCATCGCTGGCAGGCTAACCCTAGAAACTGGTTTTGTGAAAGTCGATGGTACCAGGTTCGATTTCTCTCTGCTGACCATCCATCTTAGTCTTTCCAGGGTTAGTAGAAAAACTTCCACGGTTCCCTTTGCAGTTGGGGAGCAGAGTTGTTGGTCATCAAAAATCATCCAAAGATAAGGCCAAGATTGTCAATCCCTTCCTCCTCCAGATGCGCTACTGCCTCTGTGTACGGCTTTGTAGTGCTACGCAGCGGCCGAGGATAGTGCAGAAAGGAAAGAGGTAGATTAGTAATGATGAATTTATGCCCGATGGTCCTTCGTTGCCAAATCACGCCAGGAACTGTTGGGAACTGTGGGGGTGTTGGGCGTGGCAGTAGCATCACTTAAATCTACCGTGCATCGCTGGAATTTTCTCCACAGCAGGAATGAGTCGGATTTTAGGTCTCCATCCAAAATTTGCGGTAAGAAATAAACCTGTTTAGGAGCTTCAGATTATAATGGTTAGAAGGAACCCTCCTTCTTTTTCACCAAGAAAAGGTTTTGAATAGAACCCTTTTCCTCTTTCCAATGTTGGGACCTCTGTTATCACATGTTTGGATATCAACTACTGAACACCCACTTCCATATGGGCTTTGAGATACTGGAGGCAGGGGAGATTTGGAAACTATAAATCTTTTTGAGGAAGGCGGCAGAAAATGTAATTCTGTAACCCGATCCGATAATTCTTAGGGCCCATGGGTTTGAAGATCATTTCCTCCCAGAAAGGAATAAACATCTTTGGCCTACGCGCAGCCCTGACGTCACTGATTTCCATTCCCTTCTGAGATGAGGAGGAGCCCTTCCCTCTCCCTCCTTAGGATAGCTATAACACCCCCATTTCCCTTTACCGCTATAGGATCTATTCTGATTAGAGGGGGCATGAAGGGATATTTCCTCTGAATACTTTTCCTCTGGTAACCCTTTCTTTTTATCGAAAGCTTTCTCAGGGATTTTGTCCAATTCAGGTCTGAAAATATACTCACCTGAGAAAGGAATAGAACAGAGTTTTGATTTAGAGACCTTGTCTCCAGACCAACATTTTACCCAAAGGGCTCTCCAGACCGCATTTGAGAGTCCTGCATACTTAGCTGCAAAGCGTGTGATTCTGTGGGGCATCCGCTAAGAGAGCCGACGAACATAGACCTGGCTGCAGAGGTAGCGCTATGTTAGATTTTAGATTGTTCATGGCCGGCGCCCTGGGACCTATGTAATAGACCATCTGCCTTTCTGTACATAGGGCCCCTGAGTAGTGAAGCGCCCTTGAATGGTGAGGAGGTCTTTTTATTGACCTTCGCTACCCAAGCATCTATCTTTGGAATTGTATTAAAGATTTCAGCTTTCTCCTGATCGTAGACAGTAACGATTTTGATAAGCTCTGGATATTCCTAGACACTTCTCAGGATCAGACCATTCGTCCAATATCATTCCCTTAATATTCTCATCAATGGGAAAGACCCTAGTCTTCTTCACTCTAATACCCCCAAACATTTCCTCTTGAACAGAAGGAGTTGCTTGTACTTCCTCTACCCCCATAGTTGCCCTGACTGCTTTAAATAGCTCGGGGCATATCCTTTGAACAAAAATAAAATTTCCTTCTGCCTTCAGAGATATCTCTCTCAGATTGTCTGTCCTCCTCCTCCCATACTCTGGAAGAAGAGGCACTATCTCCAAAGTCAACTGACTCAGAGGAAATGGAGTATCCAGTTCTCAGTCGCTTGGGTGGAGGCTCAATTTGAAGAGGGTATCTTAGTGTAACGCGAACACTACGCCGCAAAAGAAGATTTAATTTCCTCCCGCATCATGGTTCTGAACTCCTCCATAAGTGATGGTTGCTTATCACGTATAATCCTGGCAATGCAATCGCTGCAGTTTTTTCGGATGATCGTCAGGTAACCTTTTGAAGCAAGAAATGCATTTTGTGGATCTTTAGGCTTTCTCTGAGATTCTTTAGGCATCTAAGAGCAAAGACAAGGAGCCCCATTAGGGAAGGCTTAAAGGGATCCACAAAATTTGCCCATAAAGATAAAAAGGTACTATAGAGACTTTTCCCCGAGGCGGGGAGGACTTACGGATGGCAGCATAGCAGACTCTGCATGCTCTGGTGCAGACATCCTGACAGGGTAGAGAGTAGAGTTGTTTCGGTACCAGAAATTTTGATTCGGTATCGATACCATAAAAAGTATTGCGATACTCGATACCATTCGATACCACGCGAAAAATAAACGCCAAAAAATCCGCGTGCATTCAACATTTTATGAAACCGCCGGCTCATAATACAACAGTCCTATCCTACTTTTTGTGGGGACAAGGCGACTAAAAGAAAATGGCGAATCGTGCATTTTTCTTTCTTTTTTTTTACGGCGTTCACCGCATAAAAGTGGATTTTTAATAGTTTGACTTTTGAGATGCTGCGATATGTAATAATTTATTTATGTATTGTTTATATATTTTATATGTAAAATTGGGAAAGGGGTGATTTATAATTAATATTTTGGTGTACTTTGTTAACTTTTTTTTCTTTTTTTTTTTACAGTTTATTTATTAACTATTTTCCCCTTAGGGGCTAGAACCTGGATATTCTCATCTCATTCACCCTGATAGAGCTCTATCAGGGTGAATAGGACTCTAACCCTCTCCCTGCTGCCCTGTGCACACAGCAGCAGGGAGCAGATCAAGGCAGCCAGGACTTCAGAAGCGTCCTGGTTACCATGGTAACTGATCGGAGCCCCAGCATTACAGTGCTGGGGCTCCGATCACTGCCACTGCCACCAATGAGGAGGAGGTGAGGGGACCCTGTGGCCACTGCCACCAATGATTTTATTACTGGGGGAAGGGGGAGGACAGGGGGCACACTGCCCACCAATGTTTTAATACTGGGGGCACACTGCCCACCAATGTTTTAATACTAGGGAGGGGGAGGGGGCACACTGCCCACTGCCCACCAATGTTTTAATACTAGGAGGGGCGGAGCACTGGCCAGCAATGCCGAGTAGTTTCTTATATAAATGCAGGCAGAAGACACAGGCTGCCGGCACCTGCCTGAGAACGGCGCTGCGATCAGAGGCTATTAACCCCTCAGGTGCCGCACCTGAGGGGTTAATTGCCTCTGATTGCAGTGCTGGGTCACAGGCAGGTGCTGGCAGGCTGTGTCTTCTGCCTGCATTTATATGAAACTACTCGGCATTGCTGGCCAGTGCTCCCGTCCCCAGCTCCGCCCTCTCCCGCCCCCGCTCCGCCCCTCTCCCTCTATTGGTTGAGCTGACAGCACAGGGAGGAGAGACTGCCTCCTTCTCCTGTGCTGCCGAGGAGAACATGGCCGCGCTGGAGGCGGCGCAGCCATGCTCTCCTATACTGGGCTGTGCAGTAGTGCAGCCCAGTATCGATAAAATACTTTTCCTGGTATCGAGTGCGATACCAGAGAAAAGTATCGATCGGTATCGAAGTTCGATACCCGAAACAACCCTAGTAGAGAGGCCACTAACCCACCACACCAGGAACGCTGACAGATAGGAGAACTTTTAAAGTCCTCCGGAATCCCGTCGCTGTTCGCATCACTTCCGGCGATGTCATCTCTTGGCCGGAAGTCACGTAATTATACAGCGCCGATGCGGCGCTGGGTGTGCAACCCGGCTGAAGGCTACCAGAGCCTAGAGCGGGAGACCAGCATCCCGGGAGCAGGCCCTAGATAATACCGGAAGAGAGTCCTTCCGAGTTCTCCCGCTGCCCAGCTTTGTGCGGAGACAGCAGTAGGGCAGGAAGGCACCACGCAAATGTGGAGGTAATGTAGTCTTCATCTCCCGGCCCGAGGCACACAAGAAGACCTTTCTCCGCCCCTGTCCTCGTGTAGGGACAGGAAACTCTGGTGTTGGTGGTGGGAGCGGGGTATTTAAACCTTTCTCCGCTTCCTGCCCCTACAGAGGTCAGGGTTAATCTTCCTGTGTGGCCGTCGTGGTGATGTTATGGAAAAAACGGTACCATGGTACAGAATAGCATTGTAGAGCCTATGGGTAACATGGTACTGTATGCCACCCCTGTCATCTGTTACGCATACAATGCATTTAGAAAGTCTTCAAACCCTTCCACTTTTTGACATTTTGTTATGTTCAGAATTGTGGTAAAATTAAAATAAAGGGATCATTTATCAAACTGGTGTAAGTAGAAATGGCTTAGCTGCCCATAGCAACCAATCAGATTCCACCTTTCATTTTAGACAGCTCCTTTGGAAAATGAAAGGAGGAATCTGATCAGCTGCTAGTGAGCACTAAGCCAGTTCTACTTACACCAGTTTGATAAGTGACCCTCAAAGTTTTTCCTTATTATTCTGCACTCAATACTTCATAATAAAGTGAAAACAACGTTTGAAATCTTTAATTTATTTAAAAGGGAAAACTAAAATATTGCATTGCATTCAGATTCTTTACTCACTACTTAGTTGGATCACCTTTTGCAGCGATTACAGCCTGGATTTGGGGATTTTCTGCCATTCTTCTCTTTGAAACTGTCAGGTTCAGAAGCATAACTGGGAAAGGGCCCTCTCCCTTAACCACTACAGGACCGCCTAACGCAGGGATGCGTCCTGCGGGCGGCCCTGTAGCTCTGAGTTGGCTGGCGTCGGCGCGTCATCTCGTGAAGCCGAGATTTCCTGTGAGCGCGCGCGCTGCGCGTTCACAGGGAAGCGCTGGCACAGCAGATCGGCTACAGCCTGCCAGCGATGGATCATCGCTGGCAGGCTGTAGATGCGAATAAAATCGCATCAAACTGCTATATCAGACGCTGTTTTATGAACAGCGTCTGATATAACTGCTACCTGGTCCTCTGGTGGTCCCATTTACTGGGATCGACCACCAGAGGACCAGGTAACTACAATAAGTTGCACCAAACACTACACTAACCCCCCACCCCCTCACCTATTAACCCCTTGATCACCCCATCTAGACCCCTGATCACCCCCTGTCATTGATCACACCCCTTGTAAGGCTCCATTCAGACGTCCATATGTGTTTTGCGGATCCGTGGATTCACGGATCCGCGGATCCGATCCGCGGATCCGATCCGCGGATCCTCAAAACACGGACACCGGCAATGTGCTTTCCGCATTTTGCAGATCCGCACATTGCCAGAACTATATAGAAAATGCTTTTTCTTGTCCGCAGTTGCGGACAAGAATAGGACATGTTCTATATTTTTGCAGAAACGGAAGTGCAGACCCGGAGCGCAGATCCGTAATTCCGGATCCGAGCGGGACAAAGTCTGTCCCCATAGAAATGAATGGGTCCGCAATTCCGTTCCGCAAACAGAATTTCGGACGTGTGAATGGGGCATAAGGGCCCCCTTTTACCGCCAGTTAGCTAGCTACTTGTTAGGTAGCTAGCGCCCAGCCCACCGCACCGCAGTCACTGATTTTGGCAGAGATTTTTCATCCACATTGATCGATGCGAATGAAAAAATCTGTGCCGTTCATTTTTTTTTTCAGCGCAGAGGCTGAACGGAAAAAAATCTCATTACCCGTATGCTCAATATACGGAGAATCGCAGAAACTCCTAATGCTGGCCATACGTGTAATGATTGCGGAGACCCTCAAATGCCAGGGCAGTACAAAAACCCACATGTGACCCCATTTTAGAAAGAAGACACCCCAAGGTATTCCGTGAGGGGTATGGTGAGTTCATGGAAAATATTATTTTTGTCACAAGTTAGTGGAATATGAGACTGTAAAAAAACAAAAAAAAAACAATTTCCGCTAACTTGTTCCAAATTTTTTTTCTGGGAACTCACCATACCCCTCACAGAATACCTTGGGGTGTCTTCTATCCACAATGGGGTCACTTGTGGGGTATTTATACTGCCCTGGCATTTTAGCGGTCCTAAAGCGTGAGAATCCAAATGCGTAAAAATGCCCTGTGAAATCCTAAAGGTACTCATTGGTTTTAGGGCCTCTTTGTGCATCTTGGCTGCAAAAAGTGTCACTCATGTGGTATCGCCGTACTCAGGAGAAGTAGGGCAATGTGTTTTGGGGTGTATTTTTATATATACCCATGCTGGGTGTGAGAAATATCGCTGTAAGCGACAACTTTTTAAAAATTTTATTCAAAGTTGTCAATTTACAGAGATATTTCTCTTACCCAGCATGGGTATATGTAAAATACACCCCAAAACACATTGCCCTACTTCTCCTGAGTACGGCGATACCACATGGTGACACTTTTGCAGCCAAGATGCGCAAAGGGGCCCAAATTCAACGAGTACCTTTTAGGAGGGCATTTTACGCATTTTCTTCTCACGCTTTAGGGCCCCTAAAATGCCAGGGCCGTATAAATACCCCACATGTGACCCCATTTTGGAAAGAAGACACCCCAAGGTATTCGCTGAGGGCATAATGAGTCCATGAAAAATTAAACTTTTTGTCAAAAGTTAGCGGAAACGGAGACTTTGTGAGAAAAAACAATAAAAAATCAATTTCCACTAACTTGTGCCAAAAAAAATCTTCTATGAACTCGCCATGCCCCTCATGGAATACCTTGGGGTGTCTTCTTTCCAAAATGGGGTCACATGTGGGGTATTTATACTGTCCTGGCATTTTAGGGACCCCTAAAGCGTGAGAAGAAAAATGCGTAAAAATGCCCTCCTAAAAGGTACTCATTGGAATTTGGGCCCCTTTAGCATCTTGGCTGCAAAAAGTGTCACACATGTGGTATCGCCGTACTCAGGAGAAGTAGCGCAATGTGTTTTGGGGTGTATTTTTACATATACCCATACTGGGTGAGAGAAATATCTCTGTAAATTGACAACTTTGAATAAAAAAATTTAAAAAGTTGTCGTTTACAGCGATATTTCTCACGCAGCATGGGTATATGTAAAATACACCCCAAACCACATTGCCCTACTTCTCCTGAGTACGGCGTACCACATGAGTGCCACTTTTTGCAGCCTGGGTGCAAAGGGGCCCTAAAACCAATGAGTACCTTTAGGATTTCACAGGACATTTTTACGCATTTGGATTCTCACACTTTAGGGGCCCCTAAAATGCCAGGTGAGTATAAATACCCCACATGTGACCCCATTTTGGAAAGAAGACACCCTAGGTATTCTGTGAGGGGCATGGTGAGTCCACAGAATTTTTATTTTTGGCACAAGTCAGCGGAAATTGTTTTTTTTTTTTTTTTACAAAGTCTCATATTCCACTAACTTGTGACAAAAATAAAATTTTACATGAACTCACCATACCCCTCACAGAATACCTTGGGGTGTCTTCTTTCCAAAATGGGGTCACATGTGGGGTATTTTACTGCCCTGGCATTTTAGGGGGCCCTAAAGCGTGAGAAGAAGTCTGGAATCCAAATGCGTAAAAATGCCCTGTGAAATCCTAAAGGTACTCATTGGAATTAGGGCCTTTGCGCACCAAGCTGCAAAAAGTGGCACACATGTGGTATCGCCGTACTCAGGAGAAGTAGGGCAATGTGTTTTGGGGTGTATTTTTATATATACCCATACTTTGTGTGAAAAATATCTCTGTAACGACAACTTTTAAAAAATTTTATACAAAGTTGACAATTTACAGAGATATTTCTCTCACTCAACATGGGTGTATGTAAAAATACACCCCAAAACACATTGCCCCACTTCTCCTGAGTGCGGCGATACCACATGAGTGACACTTTTTGCAGCCTGAGTGCACAAGGGCCCAAATTCAATGAGTACCTTTAGGTTTACATGGCGGCTCACAATTTAGCCCGCCCAAAATGCCAGAACAGTAAACACACCCCACAAATGACCCCATTTCGGAAAGTAGACACCCCAAGGTATTCACTGAGGGGCATAGTGAGTCCGTCTGAGATTTTTTTTTTTTGCCAGAAGTTATCAGAAATTGAAACTTTTTTTTTTTTTTTCTCAGAAAGTGTCATTTTCCGCTAACTTGTGAAAAAAATGAAATGATACATGAACTCACCAAGCCCCTCCGTGAATACTTTGGGGTGTCTTCTATCTAAAATGGTGTGATTTGGGGGTATTTATACTTTCCTGACATTCTAGCACCTGAAGAAACATGACAGGCGCTCAGAAAGTCAGAGCTGCTTCAAAATGCCGAAATTCACTTTTTGCACCATAGTTTGTAAACGCTATAACTTTTACCCAAACCAATAAATATACACTTATTGGATTTTTTTTATCAAAGACATGTAGAACAATAAATTTAGAGAAAAATTTATATAGAAATGTAGTTTTTAAAAAAATTTACAACAGAAAGTGAAAAATGTCATTTTTGCAAAAATTTCGGTCATTTTTGATTAATAGCAAAAAAAGTAAAAATGTCAGCAGCAATGAAATAGCACCAAATGAAAGCTCTATTAGTGAGAAGAAAAGGAGGTAAAATTCATTTGGGTGGTAAGTTGCATGACGGAGCAATAAACGGTGAAAGTAGTGTAGTGCAGAATTGTAAAAAGTGGCCTGGTCATTAAGGGTGTTTAAGCTAGGGGGGCTGAAGCGGTTAAATAGGTTGTGGGGGGGGTCAGGAGCGCAAACTGGGTGTCATTCACACAACCATATTACCGCATCCAATCCATATCTTTTGCGGATCGGATTTGTACCCACTCATTTCTCTGGGGCAGCAAAAATGCAGGCAGCACAAGGATATCATATTTGTGCTGTCTGCATCCCTGAAGGAGAGACTAGAACAGTTCAGAAGGAATGGTGTAGGGAAAAAATGTACATAAAACCACTTAATTGTATGTACACTAATGCCAGAAGCCTGACTAATAAAACTGGAGAACTGGAATTAGTGATGTGTGAGATGGACTATGACATAGTGGGAATAACTGAGACATGGCTGGATGATAGCTATGACTGGGCAGTTAATGTACAGGGCTACAGTCTGTTTAGAAAGGATCTCCAAAACCGGAGAGGGGGAGGGGTCTGCCTTTATGTAAAGTCCTGTCTAAAGTCCACAGTCCGAGAAGATATAAGTGAGGGACATGAACATGTGGAGTCACTGTGGGTAGAAATACAAGGAGCCAAAAACAATAATAAAATATTAATGGGAGTATAAACCACTTAATATACCAGAGTCCACAGCAAATATACTACTATGGCCTCATGCAGCGCCAAAAACACGGATGACGTCCATGTGCAGTCCGTATTTGGTATAACGCAAAAGCTGGCCCCTAATAGAACAGTACATTCCTTGTCCGTAATGCGGACAATAATAGGACATGTTCTATTTTTTTGCGGAATGGAAATAAAGACATACAGAAGCGGAATGCACACGGAGTAACTTTTTTTGCAGACCTATTGAAATGAATGGTTCCGTATATGGTCCGCAAAAACAAAAACGAACGGACACGGAAAGAAAATACGTTTGTGTGCATGAGGCCTAAAGGAGATAGATGAGGTGGCAAATCATAATGAGATCATTATTATGGGGGACTTCAAAGAGAATGAGGGAGATTTATCAAGGCTGATTTAAAGGAAAACTGCCTTAGTTGCCCTTAGCAACCAATCAGATTCCAAACTTAAACTTGCTAAATTGGCCATTGGCCTAACTAACTGGGGCAAACTCCTCAAAAATAAAAATACAGCGACATGTGATATTTTTAAAAGCATCCTAAACTCAAATTGTGAGAGGTACATACTCTATGGGAATACGAGGGTGAGTAACAAGAAAAAAAACACTACGTGGATAAATAGAAATGTAAAGAAAGCAATAAATGACAAAAAAAAAGCATTTAAATCACTAAAACAGGAGGAAGCATTGAAAAACTATAAAAAGGAAAAAAATAAGAACACTTAAAAATAATATTTTGCTGCAAATAAAAGCAGCAAAACTAGAGACACACAGATCAACTGTCAAAGAGTAAAACTAACCCTAAAATGTTCTTCATTTATATAAAAATAGTAAAAAGTATAAATCTGAAGGTCCTTTACATAGCGATGAGGAGAAAGCAAAACTATTTATTTTTTTCTGGGGACCAGATGGCATACACCCTTGTATCCTAAGAGAATTAAGAAATGCCATAGCCAGACTCTTATTTCTGATATTTAAGGACTCTATACTGATAGCGAGTGTTCCACAGGATTGGCGCATAGCAAATGTGGTGCCAATATTCAAAAAGGGTCCAAAAACAGAGCCCGGAAATTATAGGGCGGTAAGTTTAACCACTTAACGCCCAGCGCCGAAAATGTACGGCACACTGATCAGGCCAGTGCAGGAGCTGCACCCGCCCGATCCACGGCAGGGGTCCGGCAGTCACTGATAACCGGACCTCTGCTGTATGTGTCGGCATCTGTGTTTTCGCATTAACCCTTGATGTGCCGCTGTCAGTGCTGACCGCGGCATGTGCGATGTCCTTGCGGGGATCGGAGTGGGGATCGCGTCCTCGCGCTGCTGTGACGGGGACCCGATAGAAGGGAAGGAAGCCCGATGCCTTCCTTAGGCATCGTGGCTGCCTTCCAAGACAGCTCACGGGCAGGAAGTTGTAAATGTATTCCATTAGTAATATACTTACAGCCAATGCTTTACAATAAAGAAGTATTGTAAAGGGGATCAGTCCCAGAGTGGGACAAAAAATAAAGTGAAAAAAGAAGTAACAAAAATAAAGTTGTACAAAAAAATTTAAAGTTTTGAGTAAAAAGCAAAAAATAAATAAAAGCGTACTTTTCCAAAAATAAAGTAAAAAAGTAAACATATTAGGTATTACCGCATCCGTATCGACCGACTATATAAAAATTACATGACCTAACCCCTCAGCTGAACACCTTTAAAAAAATAAAATAAAAAAGGTGTCAAAAACCCATTTTTTGTCACCTTACATCACAAAAAGTGTAATAGCAAGCGATCAAAAAGTAATGTGCACCCCAAAATAGTGCCAATCAAACCATCATCTCATCCTGCAAAAAATTAGACACTACCTAAGACAATCACCCAAAAAAAAAAAAAAAAAACTATGGCTCTCAGAATATGCAGACACTAAAAAAATTTTTTTTTTTCAAAAATGCTTTATTATGTAAAACTGAAACAAACAATCAAAAAAGTATACATATTTGGTATTGTCGCATCCGTAACAACCTTCTCTATAAAAATACCACATGATCTAACCTGTCAGATGAACATTGTAAATAACAAAAAATAAAAAACGGTCCCAAAACAGCTATTTTTTGTTACCTTGCCTCACAAAGTGTAATATAGAACAACCAAAAATCATATCTACCCTAACATAGTACCAACCTTATCCCGTAGTTTCTAAAATGGGGCAATTTTATGGGAGTTTCTACTCTAGGGATGCATCAGAGGGTCTTCAAATGTGACCTGGCAACTTAAAATGATCTCAGTGAAATCTGCCTTCCAAAAACCATATGGCATTCCTTTCCTTCTGCGCCCTGCCGTGTGCCCATACAAAGTTTACAACCACATATGGGGTGTTTCCCTAAACTACAGACTCAGAGCAATAAATATTGAGTTTTGTTTGGCTGTTAACCCTTGCTTTGTTACTGGAAAAAATTTATTCAAATGGAAAATCTGCCAAAAAAAGTGAAATTCTGAAATTTCATCTCCCTTTTCCATAAATTCTTGTGGAACACCTAAAGAGTTAACAATAGGGATGTCCCGATACCGATACCAGTATCAGGACCGATACCGGACATTTGCACGAGTACTTGTGCAAATGTCCCCGATACCACTGCCGATACCTGCAAGTGCAGATGAAATGTGTTTTTCACGGATGGTTGCTAAGAGATGTTTGTAAACATTTTTTATCACGTGCGTGCAAAACGCATTAAATCTCAGTGCACCCGCGCGATAAAAACTGAACTCGATCGCAAAGAAAACTGAATGTACCTGCTTGCAAAATTGCGCAGTTTTCACTGAATGCATCCGGACCTAATCCGCTCACACTTGTCTGCAAGGGGCCTAAGAGATCTTGGAGTACCCTTAAACTGCTTCTGTCACCCCCCAAAAGTCATTTTTCATTTTTGGCCTTATTAAAATCTTTATTGTGCGATTATTCAATATATAGTGCTCTTACCATTTTCTGTGGCTTAGTTTCTTTAAAAATAGCACTTTTATAATATGTTAATGTTAATTACTTTGCTACCAGCAAGTAGGGCGGTTACTTGCTTGTAGCCGCCGCATCCTCTTTTGAAATTGGGATTTGAAATGCAGACAGGGCCAGCCAGAGGCGTTTTTTTTAAAGGAGGATGTGGCGGCTACCAGCAAGTAACCGCTCTACTTGTTGGCATCCTCCTTTCAATTAACATATTATAAAAGTGCAATTTTTAAAGAAACTAAGCCACAGAAAAAGGTAAGAGCACTATATATTGAATAATCGCACAATAAGGATTTTAATAAGCCCAAAAATAAAAAATGAATTTTGGGGGGTGACAGAAGCCCTTTAACCCCTTAAGGACACGGCCATATTTCACCTTAAAGGGTTTCTGTCACCAGGATTACACATTATAAGCTGTCTGACATTAGCTATGTGCTAATGTCAGATCAGCTTGATAATGTGCTTTATATGTATTTCTGATGTATATTTAGGCTAAAAAACGTATTTTTATAATATGTAAATTAGCCTCTAGGAGCAGGGGGGCGTTGCCCCTGCTCCTAGAGGCTCCGTGCGCCAACCTGCTGCCACGCCCCTTCTTTCTTTGATTGACAGTGCCGGGCAGCGATCCTCTCCTGCCTTCAGCACTGTTTCCCTGCTAAATCCCACGACTGCGCCGCCGCTCTGCATTCGGCGCAGGCGCGGTGAGCTGAGGACAGCAGGCACCAGCGTCCTCTGCTCACCGCGCCTGCGCCGAATACAGAGCGGCGTCGCAGGCGCGGGATTTAGCATGGAGACAGTGCCGGAGGCAGGAGAGGATCGCTGCCCGGCACTGTCAATCAAAGAAAGAAGGGGCGTGGCAGCAGGTTGGCGCACGGAGCCTCTAGGAGCAGGGGCAACGCCCCCCCTGCTCCTAGAGGCTAATTTACATATTATAAAAAGACGTTTTTTAGCCTAAATATACATCAGAAATAAATATAAAGCACATTATCAAGCTGATCTGACATTAGCACATAGCTAATGTCAGACAGCTTATAATGTGTAATCCTGGTGACAGAAACCCTTTAAGGACCAGACATTTTTTGCAAATCTGACCAGTGTCACTTGTGATAACTTGTGATGTGGTGATAACTTTAAAACGCTTTTACTTATCCAGGCCATTCTGAGACTGTTTTTTCGTCACATATTGTACTTCATAACACTGGTAAAATGGAGTAAAAAAAAAATCATTTTTATTTATTAAAAAATAAAATTACCAAAATTTAGGGAAAATTTGCAAATTTCCAAGTTTCAATTTTTTTACTTCTATAATACATAGTAATACCTCCAAAAAAAGTTGTTAATTTACATTCCCCATATGTCTACTTCATGTATCGATCATTTTGGGAATGCCATTTCATTTTTTGGGGACATTACAAGGCTTAGAAGTTTAGGAGCAAATCTTGAAAATTTTCAGAAATTTACAAATACCCACTTTTTAGGGACCAGTTCAGGTCTGAAGTCACTTTGAGAGCCTTACATAATAGAAACCACCCAAAAATGAAGTGGAGAAATACGTATTTCCGGAGTCTAAAAGGACAAACAGACCTCCGGGCGAATTAAAGGTTTGACGTTATTTACGGTAGAGTATACCGCTTGATATTACAAGCTAAGTGGTCTCTTACAAATCAACGCCCGGGAAAGGTTGCTGTTTTAAAGCAAAGTGTCCATGCTGAATCGTCTCCAAATAATCGTCGATTTGAGCCGGCATATCGCAAAGAAAGTGAGTACTGGTACCGACACTGACTAATCCACGGAGGTAAGATTTGTGGTGGGACGCCACCACATATCTAGCAAATATTTGAAAAATACACTAACGGAGAATTGGTCCAACCAAGTACGGACATACTTCATATCCTCTAGTGTTTTAACTATCTGGAGTGGCTCCATAGCCAAGTTTGTACACGAATTATTGCAAGATGGACTTTTTAGTACAATTGAGCTAATGGATTCTTCATGAACTCACTTCATTGTTTATCATTTTTTATTATTTTTTTAGTTTTTATTTTATTTTTTTTTCAAAAAAACTTTTTTATAAAAAAAAAATTTCTCATAAGAAATTTTTTTTCAAATTATTTTTTTCATTTTTTTCATATCTGTTCTATTGTGTGTTTTAATAAATGTTACATATATTTGAATAGTGCCTACTGTCTGCATATTTCCAGATAAGTTGAGTGCCATACCCTGATTCTATTGTCTCACTTTCATTTTTTGTGGTGTTTGGAAGCTTACACCATTTGAGTATTGAGCACCATAGTCCAATCACAGATCGGTGGAGCCGTCTCTAAACCACTTCTGTCTACATATGATTTTTGTGGTTGCTCTATATTACGCTTTTTGTGAAGCAAAGTAACAAAAAATTGAAATTCTGAAATTTCATCTCCATTTGTCATTAACTCTTGTGGAACATTTAAAGAGTTAACAAAGTCAGTAAAATCAGTTTTGAATACCTTGAGGGTGTAGTTTCCTAAATGGGGTCACTTTTTGGAGTTTCTACTAAGGGGGGCTTCAAATGGAACATGGTGTCAAAAAAACAGTCCAGCAAAAAACGTCTTCCAAAAACCATATGGCGTTACATTCTTTCTGTGCCCTGCCGTGTGACCATACAGTAGTTTACGACCACATATGGGGCGTTTCTGTAAACTAAAGAATCAGGGCAATAAATATTGAGTTTTATTTGGCTGTTTACCCTTGCTTTGTTACGGGAAAAAATGGATTAAAATGGAAAATTTGCCCAAAAATACCTGTTTTGGTACCGTTTTTATTTTTTATTATTTACAACGTTCATCTGACAGATTAGATCATGTGCTAATTTTATAGAGCAGGTGGCTACGGACGCAGGGATACCTAATATGTATACATTTTTTTAGTTATTTAGGTTTTACACAATAATATCATTTTTGAAAAAGAATCATGTTTTAGTGTCTCTATAATCTGAGAACCACAGTTTTTTTCAGCTTTTGGGCAATTGTCTCAGGTTCGGTATCATTTTTGCGGGATGAGATGACGGTTAGATTGGCACTATTTTGGAGGGCATATGCCTTTTTGATCACTTGCTATTACACTCTTTGTGATGTAAGGTGACAGAAAATTGCTTTTTTTAAACCGTTTTTATTTTATTTTTTTGACAGTGTTCCCCTGAAGGGTTAGGTCATATGATATTTTTATAGAGCCGGTCGTTACGGATGTGGTGATAACTAATATGTATACATTATAAGTTTTACACAATATTATTTTTGAAAAAAAAAAAACATGTTTTAGTGTTTCCATAGACTGAGAGCCATAGTTTTTTTATTTCTTGGGCCATTGTCTCATGCGCCGTTTTGAATGGTACTATTTTGGCGTAAATTACGACTTTTATTACCTTTTTTGGGAAGTAGGGTGGGCAAAATTTCAATTTCATCATAGTTTTTATTTTTTTGGCGTTCACCGTGCGGGGAATATAACATGACCATTTTATAGATCAGGTTGTTACGGACGCGGTGATATATAACATGTGTAGGAAATTTTTATTTTATTTTTATCAGTGATAAATGTGTTTTTTTATTTTTACTTTTTTTCACTTTTTTTTTTACCCAGACCCACTTGGTTCTTGAAGATCCAGTGGGTCTGATGTCGGTATAATACAGTACACTATATAGTGTACTGTACTGTATTTCACTTACACTTCTGTCTGAACAGATCTCTGCCTTTAGCACAGATCCGTTCAGCACCATGGACAGCAGGATGCCTGAGAAGGCGTCCTGTTGCCATGGGAACCTTCCCCGTCTGTCACAACTGAGCAGAGGGGGAAGGGGAAGGAGGGGGCTCCCTCCCTCTGTGCTCCCTTTCAAGAATCGGGGGCTGCAAAGGCATAGCAGCCCCCCCGATGGGAGAGGGAGGGAGCTCCCTCCCTGTTAACCCCTACCATACAGCGGTCCCTATGGACCACGGTATGGAATAGGTTAAAACGGCTGACATCTGCACAGATGTCAGCTGTTTGAATCAGAGTGTCAGCAATGAGCAGACACTCTGATTCAACCGCTTGGGCCATCCTGAGAATGAACGGGGGGCGGGCGGATAATCGCGTGCCCGCCCCCCACACTGCCGCCCGTCTCCTGAAGGGGTTAATGAAAATAAGCAAATAACGCCATATCAGCATGGCTTCATGAGAGATCAACTAGCATGATGACAGGCCGAACTGGATGGACAGATGTCTTTTTTCGGCCATATATACTATGTTACTATGTAATTTAATCAGCTTCTATGAGGAGGTAAGTTCTAGACTTGACAGCGGCGAATCAATGGATGTCGTATATCTGGACTTCTCCAAAGCATTTGACACTGTACCTCATAAAAGGTTAGTATATAAAATTAGAATGCTCGGACTGGGAGAAAATGTCTGTATGTGGGTAAGTAACTGGCTTAGTGATAGAAAACAGAGGGTGGTTCTTAACAGTACACACTCAGATTGGGTCACGGTCACTAGTGGGGTACCTCAGGGTTCAGTATTGGGCCCTATTCTCTTCAATATATTTATTAACCCTTTCGCTACCTGCGCAGTACATGTATGGCCTGGGGGGGGGGGGGGGGTTGTACATACACTATTTAGACATAAAAAACCTATACATATGGGGTATTGTTCTAATCGGACTGACCCAGAGAATGAAGGGCATGGGTCAGTTTTGCTGGAACCGAAACGCCGTGGGAACAAAACCCGTAAAACGGTGGAGGAATTGCATTTTTTTTTTATTCCAGCCCATTTGGAATTTTTTTAACGCTTCCCACTACATTTTATGCCATAATTAAAGGGAACCTGTCACCTCAAAAACACATATTAAACCGCCAGCATTACCTCACAGTAGCCGACATTGTGTTCCTAATCTTGTGTTTTATTCCCCCATCCGTAGCTGCATACTTTATAAAAACTCAGTTTGAATCTTCATCAGCGCTATCTTCTGAGCCAGCTTGAAATCAAGGGGGCAGCGGTCTCCTTGCTTCAAGTCAAGCTAAGCCCGCCCCTTACCAGTCCTCTCTTCAATTCGATTGACAAAATGCCGTGAGGCCGGGATCGCGCTATTCCCGCTCATGCGCTCCCTCTTACAGCACTCACCCAGCTCCCGCACTCACCCGGCTGCAATTGTCTTACTGCGCATTTGCTGTACATTGCCATCGTGCTAGCTCGAGCGCAACTGCCCATCAATTCTTGGCATCAGCAAGACAATTGCAGCCGGGTGAGTGCAGGAGCCGGGATTGCGCTGTAAGAGGGAGCGCACCGCGCCTCACTGCATTACGTCAAAAACGAGGAGAGGACGGTTGAGGAGCGGGCTTAGCTTGACTTGAAGCAAGAAGGCTGCTGCCCCCTTGACTTCAAGCATGCTCAGAAGATAGCTCAGATTCAGATGAAACTGCGTTATTATAAAGTATGCAGCCACTGATGGGGGAATGAAACACAAGATTAGGAACACAATGTGGGCTACTGTAAGGTAATTCTGGCGGTTTAATATGTGTTTTTGAGGTGACAGGTTCCCTTTAATGTTGGCATTAGAAAGTACAATTTGTCCTGCAAAAAATATGCCCTCATACAGCTATGTGAACGGAAATATAAAAAAGTTATGGCTCAAATAAAATAGGGAAGAAAAATTTAAACGCAAAGACGAGAAAAAAAAAAACACACAAAAAAAAAAAAAATCGGGTAGTGAAAGGGTTAATGATCACGTAGAAGGCTTGCACAATAAAATAACAATTTTTTTAGATGACACTAAACTGTGTAAAATAATTAACACTGAAGAGGACAGTATACTGCTACAGAGGGATCTGGATAGATTGGAGGCTTGGACAGAGAAGTGGCAGATGAGGTTTAACACTAACAAATGTAAGGTTATGCACATGGGAAGGAATAATGCAAGTCACCCGTACATACTAAATGAAAAAAACACTCGGTAACACTGACATAGAAAAGGATCTAGGAATTTTAATAAACTGCAAACTAAGCTGCAAAAACCATTGTCAGGCAACTGCCGCCAAGGCCAATAAGATAATGGGTTGCATCAAAAGGGGCATAGATGCCCGTGATGAGAACATAGTCCTACCACTTTACAAATCGCTAGTCAGACCACACATGGAGTACTGTGTACAGTTCTGGGCTCCTGTGAACAAGGCGGACATAGCAGAACTGGAGAGGGTTCAGAGGAGGGCAACTAAAGTAATAACTGGAATGGGGCAACTACAGTACCCTGAAAGGTTATCAAAATTAGGGTTATTTACTTTAGAAAAAAGACGACTGAGGGGAGATCTAATAACTATGTATAAATATATCAGGGGTCAGTACAGAGATCTCTCCCATCATCTATTTATCCCCAGGACTGTCACTGTGACAAGGGGACATCGTCTGCGTCTGGAGGAAAGAAGGTTTGTACACAAACATAGAAGATGATTCTTTACGGTAAGAGCAGTGAGACTATGGAACTCTCTGCCTGAGGAGGTGGTGATGGTGAGTACAATAAAGGAATTCAAGAGGGTCCTGGATGTATTTCTGGAGTGTAATAATATTACAGGTTATAGCTACTAGAGATGGGTCGTTGATCCAGGGAGTACTTCTTTCCTCTGGATCAACTAGCAGGATGACAGGCCGAACTGGATGGACAGATGTCTTTTTTTGGCCTTATGTACTATGTTACTAACTACAGTACCCTGACTGTGACGAGAGGACATCCTCTGCGTCTGGAGGAAAGAAGGTTTATACACAAACATAGAAGAGGATTCTTTTACGGTAAGAGCAGTGAGTCTATGGAACTCTCTGCCTGAGGAGGTGGTGATGGTGAGTACAATAAAGGAATTCAAGAGGGGACTAGATGTATTTCTGGAGTGTAATAATATTACATGTTATAGTTACTAGAGATGGGTTATTGATCCAGGTTATTCCAGTTATTCCTAATAACCCCTATTACAGCACTGGTGATGGATCCACTGAAGTTATAACTTTGGTGCATACAGCGCCAGTCTAAATGTAAGGCAGCTTCCTTACTGGCTCCCATTTAGACTATTTTCTACGCCTAAAACAGCCGTAGAAAATGATGAATGAGAAATCCCATCCCCTTCCACTTTTAGACTTGGCGTGAGTGGGGAAAAGTCACAGAAATACGCCTAATATAGGCGTATTTCTGGATGATAAATTACCCCGCGCTTCAGTGGGATCTCGGATCCACGCCTCAACACTGCAAAAGGTAGGACATGTCTGCATCTTGTGAATCGTGGGCCCATTCAAATGAATAGGTCCGCACTGCAATACGGGATTCGCACATCCGGGCGTGTGGGTATAACATTAAAAAATATGGAAATGTTCAATGGGTAGGAACACTTTTTCAAAGCACTATAGGTTAAACTTGGGACAAAACTGCAGCCTAAGGCCTTGTTCACATTTCCATGTCCATGTCCATTTGACGTCCATGAAAAAATAAAATAAAATCAATCCGTGTTTCATCTGTGAAGGATCTTGCATTTGGTTGCATTGTTTTGCTCTCCGGGTGTCAACAGTATTCTATGGACAACTGCTAGGCCGAAAATTAATTTCCAGAGCATCTCCTATCAGTGGAAAACAGACCTAACATGGACTAATGCCATCTGTGATTTTCACCGACCCATAGAAACCAATGGGTGTGTTTGGTCTGCATCACGGACCAAAGTAATGTATTGGCTCAGATTTTTTTTTTACTAACCCATGGTTAGTTAAAAAATACAGATGTGTGAACAAGTATATAAAAAACCAATGGGTATGTGTGCTGTCTGCAGAAAATTCACACGACTGTGCAAATCCATTCATTTATATTGAGCCACAAAAGAGAAGGATAGCAAAAAGACAAGAATATTACACATTCTATTCTTTTTTCTATTTGTTTTGGGGCTGCAGAGTGGACGTATGCATATGGACAGCATTCCGTAGCCCCACCAAAAATAAGAAATAGAACATGTCCTATTCTTGTCAGCTTGGCAGACAAGAACATGCATTTGTAACAGTGCAGGAGGCACACAGACAGAATTCCCCTCCCACAGGAAGCTGTCAGTGACTGCAGCACGATGCCTGATGTCACCCTCTGTATAATTGCAGAACACTTGCTCTTCTCTTCTAACACTAGACAATTTACGTGCGCCCCCTAGCTGTCAGTCACACGTGTCAGGGATGACCGGTCACAAAGTCAGATACGCACCTGTGTGCTCTCGCCTTCCTTGAAAGCCTGAGCCACTCGCTGCCTCAAGAAAGCGCCCAAGTCCCGGCCTCGCCTGGTCTCGTCCACCGGCCATTCTTCACATACTTTTAGAAATCGTCGGTAACGTAAAGCCGCCATTTGCTTCCCTCTGTAAGACTGGCTAGCCGGCAAATCAGAGTGCAGGGGCGCGGTCACAGTTAGCCAGTCGTGTTGCTGGAGTTGTGGGTCGGTCTTGTTGCCTAGCGCTATGTGGGCGTGTCTACTAACTGGGAATTTTTCTCTACAGTACAGCATGGTAAGCTGCTGGTTCAGAGGATCTGTACATGGTATTTACAGAAGCGTATCAGGTAGCGACCTCCTGTACTGATAGCCGCCCGTCTAAATGTATGCGCCAATACCACATCATTTCTTTCTCTTTGAGACTACCAGATTTTCCACTTTTTTTAGCTACCTGATATTCATTCTGTTTGAACCACTCGACTTTCTCATCATATCAAATACACATGTGCCTTCATCTTTCATGTCCAGAAAGAATTGCTTTAAAAAGATGTCTGTTGGTTGCCACCTCTCCCAACGAAAAATAGTGGCCAAGTTAGGCTACACCCCAAAGGGGTTGGAGAATGGGCGTGCCTTAACACGTGGTCTGTCACCATGTCATAATGTGGCTCCCAGTATTAATAATGCCCCTGTTCTGCCAGATCTCTATAGATTGCCGAAAGTCTATAGCGGAAGTCACGTGGTGCGCTGCGCAAGCGCACAAGCGTACTTCCGCGAATCATTGTTGCTGGCTCCATTGCAGTAGTTCGCGCACCGCGCGTGCGCACACTTAAGGGTATACAGACTTCTTAAAGTGACAGTAATCTCCATTAAAATACAGCTCCGCCCGGCCCCCCCAGCGCTCATTAATCTACATTAATTTGTACCCTCGCGGGCTCGCTTCGCTCGGCCTCGCTGCGCTCGGCATTTAGTAAAACTAACTCTATGCCGCCATTGATAGTAAAGAAGGAAATGGATGGTAAAGAATTTCTTTACCATCCATTTCCTTCTTTACTATCAATGGCAGCATAGAGTTAGTTTTACTAAATGCCAAGCGCAGCGAGGCCGAGCCCGATGCGTGGCGAGCGTACAAATTAATGTACATGCTGTATTTTATTGAAGATGACTGTCACTTTAAGATGTCTCTTGTGCGCACGCACGGTGGGCGAAGTACTTCAGTGGAGGCTGCAGGGATGATTCGTCGAAGCGCGCTTGTGCGCTTGCGCAGCGCACCACGTGACTTCCGCTATAGACTTTCGGCAATCTATAGAGATCTGGCAGAACACCCCCATTAGTGCCCCCCAGAATTAATAATGCCTCCAGTAATAGCAATGCCTCCATTAGTGCCATCCAGTATTATTAATGCTTTCCATTAGTGCCCCCAGTAATAGTAATATCTCCATTAGTGCCCCCCCCCCGAATTGATAATGCCCCCATTAGTGCCCCCAGTAATAGCAATGCCTCCATTAGTGCCATCCAGTATTATTAATGCTTTCCATTAGTGCCCCCAGTAATAGTAATACCTCCATTAGTGCCCCCCCCCCGAATTGATAATGCCCCCCATTAGTGCCCCCAGTAATAGTAATGCCTCCATTAGTGCCATCCAGAATTAATAATGCCCCATTAGTGCTCCCCAGTAATATTAATGCCTCCATTAGTACCCCCCAGAATTAATAATGCCCCCATTAGCACCCCCCAGAATTAATAGTGCCCCCCAAATTAATAATGCCCACATTAGCACCCCCAAAATGAATACCCCCATTAGTGCCCCTCAGTAATATTAATGCTCTAATTAGCACCCCCAGAATTAATAGTGCCCCCCAAATTAATAATGCCCCTATTAGCACCCCCAGAATGAATACCCCCATTAGTGCCCCTCAGTAATATTAATGCTCTAATTAGCACCCCCCAGAATTAACAGTGTACCCATTAGAGCCCCCCAGTAATATTAATGCCCCCTGTAATTTTAATGTCCCCATTAGTACCCCGGTAATATTAATGCCCCCATTAGGTCCCCCAGTAATAGTAATACCCCCATAACTAAACCCATAATTACTAATGCCCCCATTAGTGCCTCCCAATATTAATAATGCCGCCTTCTCTGTGCAAAAAAAAGAAAATGATAACACACCTCCTCCATTTGATGGCGTCTTGGTGAACATTGACAGGAAGCAGCAGGATCTGCGAAATGTCATCACGCTGGAGTGCAGGTGAGGTGAGTTTTTTATTTTCTTAACACAAAGGGGGGGGGGGCGTAACTATAAGGGAAGCGGGGGAAGCGGCTGCTTTGGGGCCCTGACCCAGAAGGGGCCCATCCAAGAGGAGGAGGAGAAGTACTAAAAGATTTTGTCAGGGCCCCTCAACAGTATTACACAAAGAGTTATATATAGTGGCAGAATAGACAGTGTAGAAAACGGATGGAACAGCTGCCGGGCCTGTTCTGAGAGAGCAATCTTTACTAGCCACAGGAAAGGGGGCGGCATGAAAGGAAGGGGTTGTGAAAAAATTACTGGGGGAGGGGGCCCCATTCAAAATTTTGCTGTGGGGCCCAGTCATTTCTAGTTACGCCACTGGTTAAATGGCTGTACTATTGAGCGCTTCACAATGGAAGCGCTCATTAGTTACAGTCAGACAGTCAGTACAGGAAAATACTGGCAATTAATATTACCGGCTTGGCCGGTGAGTTACCGTCTGGGTGGCAACTAGGGATGAGCTAATTTCAGATTTTGAAATTCGTTTTCGGTTCGAGTTGTGGTATTTACTGAATTGCGTTATGGATTCCGTTACTACAGACCATAACGCAATTCCATGACGGAATTCACAATGGAATGTCTTTAGAGGCATTCCAGTATTCATTCCGTCATAATAGAAGTCTATGGCCTGCATAACGGATCAGTCCGGCCGTGTACAGGAGACAGATGCTCCCTGTACCCGCGGACCATACAGGGTTCGGCCACGCTACAATGAGGGCTTCCCTCCTGTCAGTCTCTCTCTTCATGCTGCGCCTGGGAGGTGCGCCCTCATGGACGCGCCAGCCCGGGCAGTATAGAGCGCTCGGGCGGCTGCAGCATGACGGGGGCCGGCGCTCCTGGGACGCGCCGACCCTGCGCCCGGCCACCTTTGCAAACAGGCTGGGATTTGTTGAGCCCTGGCATAGGGGAACAACTTAATGATATCCGCAAACAAAGTGACACCCCCATTGCATGTCATGTTATCCACTTACATCAGGGCAATGTTGGGACTATTTGGTTTCAGTTGCATTGAGGTCATCAGACGTTCCCCACGTAGAGGTGATTGGAATAAGACATTACTAGAAAAAGAAGCACAATGGACGCTCAGATGGCCTGAATGACCGTATTTCATTAGGCTGCACATCTGACATATATGTACACCGATTACTCATCCCTCCACCGTATCACCCCTTAGTCCATTTTTTTATATATTTTTTTTAAATCAGGTTCAAGTTTATTGAAGTTTGTATTTTTTACTTTTGCATAAGACTATTACAATCCTAATACACTATGATATTCAGGCATAACCCGGACATTCGGGTAATATGCCAATACACATGTTCCATTTAGACAATTAGGTGCATTACAATTGGTTATTGTCAGAACTAATAACAAAACAAATATAAAAAAAAAAAAACACTCCACCCCCCACCCATGACTATGCAGAGAGTTATATATCGTCACTTTAGACAAGATATAAAAAAAAAAAAAAAAAAAAAAAAAAGGGAAAGGCAAAGGAGATTGAAAGAACCGTCCAACAATGTGATGCTGAGGTCTTCCCATACTTTGAAGCATTACCCATTAGTAATCTGTTCAGGGATCCAAAGTATTTTAGGACATCATGGCCATCTGTCCCCTCACACAGTCTCTTGTTAAAGCTAAAGAAGCCAAATTTCCCGATTCCAGCCAGCCCTGCCAAATGGATAGAAATTTCTGTGGACATTTGCGCTTAACATATACCCCTCTTTCCAGGCGTAACACAGTGTTTAGTCTATTAACATATTCTAGTCTAGTTGGAGGTGCTTCCCGGATCCAGTGCTTGGCGATCAGGACCCTCGCCTGAAACAACATCCGTTGAATACATAACGATTTCGGGTTATCTATATCTGGGGGATCGAGCAATCCCAATACACACACCCTGGGTTCATTGGGCAGCATTATCTGGGTAACTGTAGCAACAATCTCTCTTATCTCCTCCCAGTATCTACCCAAGCATGGACAATCCCACACCATATGTAGCAGTGTCGCTTCAGGGGAGCCACAACGGGGGCAAGAGGAGTCTGGACGCAAACCAATTTTAAACAAGAGCTTGGGAGTCCTATACACTCTGTGGATAAGATAAATCTGGGACAACCTTTGAGACTCATTAAGTGTAAGACTAGGAATCAATGACAGCACATTAGTCCATTGTTCTTGGGATATGGCCCCTAAGTCCTCCTCCCATCTACCCTTCACTCCCAAGGGAGTTGACGATGATCCGGTATCAGATAGGAATTTATACAACTGGGATATCTGTCCCTTTGTAAACCTGCCTTCTAACAGTTGTTTCACCATGGGGGGAGCAGTGGGAAAAGTTGTACCCTTAGGGAATTGTATCTGGTATGCATGTCGCAATTGGAGATTCTGAAAGAAAGAAGTTTTAGGTAGAACAAACTCCTCCTGAAGTTGAGAAAACGATTTAAGCACACCATCAGAGTGAATGTGACCCGAAAACAGTACCCCCCTCTCCTCCCATGGTGAAAATCGCTCCAACCGGAAGATTTCTGATAGGTGGGGGTTGCACCACAGGGGTGTTATATTATAGAATCCCGTCAGTTTACCTAACTTCTTGAACTTGGCCCACACCCTGGCTATAAGGGAGATTGTAGGGGTAGTGCTAACACGAGGCTGCACCGTACAGATTTCCACTGCGGCAATGGGCGATTTCTGCTTCACCACAGAGGAAACAATAGTCGCTGAAGAATCCAAATCCCTGGAACGAGACCACCCTGTGAGATGTTGTAGTTGTGCAGCCAAAAAGTACAAACGAGGATTCGGAATGGAGAGACCGCCCTCATCTTTACCCCGCTGGAGTGTCTCCAGGCGAATTCTCGGGAGCCCTTTTTTTTCCAGATCAAGGACCTGAAGATCCCCTGAATCTTATAAACTATCCTCTGAGGGATCCATATTGGGGAGTTGTGCAGCAAGTAGAACAGTTGTGGCATAAATATCATTTTAATTAAACTACAGCGGCCAATGACCGTAAGTGGGAGTTTACACCAGGCTTTAGTCTTTGCTACAAATTCAGCAATCAATGGGTCAATATTCATTTTAATGTAGTCTGCTGGAACGGGGGTTATTACTATTCCCAGATACTTAAAACTAGAATTCAACTGTAGCGGCACTTGACTCCGGTCTAGTTGTGGGGGGGAGGGATCTAGTGGGAGAATCGTGGATTTGTCCCAGTTAACTTTCAAACCGGAGTAGTTACCAAAATTGACAATCTCCTGCATCACGGGACCTATCGATTTCTGCAAGTCTCCAACATACAGCAACAAATCATCGGCGTAGAGAGAAACTCTTTCCTCCCTCACGCCCACCGGAAATCCCTGCCAATGCGAACAATAAGGGGGATAGTGGCCCTTAGTCCATTTTTAATGACCCTGGTCCTTCTATCCTGGGCATCTATGCTCCTCCCCTTTTGAACAAAGGGGCGACTGGTGCATATCAATTATGTTCTATAGCTGCCCCTGTGTCTCATCTGTAATGGGAATATCGCCCAAGGTATAATATTCCTTGATATTACCTTACATTCATATTTTATCTTTGGTCTATACATTGCTCCACTCATGGAGCCCATAATTGTCACATACGTTCCTGCGACAGGTGGCAGGAGATCGGTGAGACCGGCAACAAGTGGTTTGATCTGACATGTTTTCAGTTTGGATCAAATGACGTCTGTGTTGTTTATGGTGCTTGCCACACCTTATTTCCCCGGGTGTGGCTATTATGGTCATTTGACCTTCTCTATTTAGTGTTGTTTCTCCCACTATACTATGCGGTTTATAGCTTTTGTTTGAGTTGTCGATAGCTGGTGTGTGGATCTTGGCTAAGTTCCTGGTGCTGCCATTCACACTTGAAGTTAAGTGTTTTCTTTCACTGTTGTATTTTCCCTGTCATTTGTATTAAGGCCTGAGAGAGACTCTTGTTAGTCCTTCATTTTGGAGAAACAGGTTGTCTCAGTTCTGACATTAGTACCTATAGGGTGAGTTAGGACACTAGGTATTCCAGTGTATGAAATCACCTACCTCTGGGTTCTGTTCATACTGGTAGTTAGTCAGGACTTTGATTAGGGTTTTACTAGGAGGTGTCTATCTCCTTTCCCTAGTTTCCAGGCCTTATTCCCTCACCCCTTTCCCTCGCACACCCGAACGTGACATTATAAACCGCCAAATCCCATCATTTTTTTTTTGCTTGTTTCAGTACAGCCATGGATCCTATTGCTGCAGGGGCTGTCTTTTGGAGGTAACTGTCCTCTGCACGACTGTCTTGCAGATCCAGAGACCACAGGCTGCTGGTCCTAGTGATGCTTACCCGCCCTGTTTTGAGCCTAAAGTTGGCCTCCCGGACAGATTCTCTGGGGAAAGTGATAATTTCATTTTGTTTAGGGAGGCATGCAAATTGTATTTTAGGCTACATCCAAACTCCTCTGGGGATGAGATTCAGAGAGGTCGTGTGGTTATTTCGTTGCTTAAAGGGGAAGCTCAGTCATGGGCTTTTTCTCTGCCGACCAGATCACAGTCTCTCCAGTCGGTGGATGAATTTTTCAAAGCTCTGGGTCTCATCTATGATGACCCGGATCGGACCTCCCTGGCCGAGACCAAGCTACATGGCCTTCTTCAGGGAGAGCGTTCTGCTGGGACACTTTGGCCTTTCATAAGACTCCTAAGTCTCTGGAAGCCACTATGTCTCTTGTAGTACGCATTGATAGACACCTGAGAGAGAGAGATCTAGGGGCCTCCACACTCAGGACGTACTATCACATAACGTATCGTCTTCCTCTGACACTTTGGGTGAAGATACTCCTGGGTTTATGTCTGGGGATGAACCCATGCAATTAGGGGGAGCTACTCCTGGATCTGCTTTTAAGTGTATTAGTCGTGGAAGGGAGTGTGTTTTTTCTGCGGACAAAAGGGACATTTTATCAATGTATGTCCATCCATTCAGCGTAAAAAAATAAATAAGGGATGTCTAGTACCTGATTTCTCCTGACTGCCGAGGGGGTGCTAGAGTCCAAGACTGTGGGGATTGAGGTGTTTATCGACAGTGGGGCAGGGGTAAACCTGATTGATGCTCAGTTTGTCCGTATGCACGGATTGTCTCCAAGTGCATTCGAGAAAAACATTTCCATTTTTGTTATTGATTCTGTACCTCTAGCTCAGAAGTGTTTATCTCAGATGGTGCATGACATATTTTGCGGCTTGGGCGCGGACCCATTCACTTCAATGGAGCCGCAAAAGATGCTGTCCGCATCCGTTGCTCCATTCCGTGACCCCGCAAAAAAAATAGAGCATGTCCTATTCTTGTCTGTAGGCATCTCTATAATGGGCCGCCCGTTCAAATTGCAAATTGCGGAAGGCACACAGAGCGGCTTCCGTGTTTTGTGGATCCTCAGTTTGCGGATCCGCAAAACACATACGGTCGTGTGCATGAGGCCTAAGAGTGGGTGACTTTCATAAGGAATTCATCTCGTGTTTTGTGCTGGAGGTCTTCCTGCTCCGTTGGTTCTGGGTTTACCGTGGTTAAGCAAGCACAATCCAATCATTGATTGGCAAGCTAGACAGATTTTGGATTGAGGTGATTATTGCATTGAAAATTGTCTGAATGCATCTTTTTCTGCTTTAACCACTAAAACATTACCCTCTTTTATATCTGATTTTGCTGATGTATTTTCTGAAAGTGGATTCCAGGATTTACTTCCGCATCGGAATATGATTGTCCTATCAACCTTATTCTCAGAGCTAAGGTGCCCAAATCTCGGTTGTATAACCTTTCTGGACCTGAAAGAACGGCCATGAGAGAGTATATTACCAAGAGTCTGGCTAAAGGACACATAAGACCTTCCAAATCTCTAGGACAGAACTCTTAGGCCATGTCTGGATTTCCGTGAGCTCAGTCGGATTACTGTCTGTGATCCTTACCCCCTTCCTTTGATTCCTGATTTGTTTAACTAGATTGTTGATGCCAAGGTGTTCTCCAAGTTGGGCTTAAGGAGGGCATATCATTTGGTCAGGATCAAGGAAGGAGATTAATGGAAGATGGCTTTTAATATCCCAGAGGGTCACTTTGAGAACCTGGGCATGCCTTTTGGGTTGACCAATGCTCCTGTAGTTTTCTGTGGTTTGTGAATTACATTTGTTATCACCTGGTGGGGACGTTTGTTGTGTATTTGGATGACATACTAATTTATTCTCCAGATGTGGAGACTCATCAGGATCAAGTTAGACAGGTGTTATAGATCCTAAGAGATAATAAATTGTATGCAAAATTAGAGAAGTGTGTTTTTGCTGTACATGTGGAGCAATTCTTGGGCTACCCGCTGTCATCTACAGGTTTTCGAATGGATCCAAAGAAAGTCCGTGCTGTGGACTGGGATCAACCCGAAAATGGACTGGGATCAACCCGAAAATCTGAAGGCTCTTATGCGGTTTTTGGGGTTCACCAACTATTACCGAAAATGTATTCAGAACTATTCGACAGTGGTGAAACCCTTAATGGACATGACTAAGAAAGGAACGGATATTTCAGTGTGGTCGGATTCGGCGTTGCAAGCCTTTTCTGCGGTTAAGGAGTGCTTCGCTTCTGCCCCTGTATTGGTGCAGCCGGATGTATCACAACCTTTAATTGTGGAAGTTGACGCGTCCAAGGTGGGGGTAGAAGCAGTCTTATCGCAGGGCCTGTCACCTTTTAAATGGTGCCTATGTGAATTTTTCTTTAAAAAACTCTGCTGCAGAGAGAAATTATGATGTGGGTAACAGAGAGTTGCTGGCCATTAAGTTGGCTTTTGAGGAATGGCGTCATTGGTTGGAAGTGGTGATTCATCCAATCACGATGTTCACATATCACAAAAATCTGGCTTACCTGGAGTCGGCTAAACGACTGATCCCGGGGCAGGCCAGATGGTCTTTGTTTTTCACCAGATTCAATTTAATTGCTACTTATCGTCCTGGAGTTAAGAACGTCAAGGCAGATGCCTTGTCACGTAGTTTTCCTGGAGGTGGTGATTTTGAAAATCCGAGTCCGATACTGTCGGATGGGGGTGGTGATATCCGCTCTTTACCCTGACTTAGAGGTGAAGGTGTTAGAGGCTCAGAGAGATGCACCGGAGTCTTGCCCCTCTGGTAAATTGTTTGGGTTTGTAGACGGCAAAACTGGGAAAAATCTCACCCACCAATGTAACAGTCTATTTTTAGAAATTTACCTCCCTGTCAACTATACAGAGCAGGGGTTTGTATACGGCAAAACTGGCAAAATGTCACCCACCAATGTAAGAGACGATTTTTAGAAATGTATCTCCCTGTCACCTATGCAGAGCAGGGGTTTGTATACGGAAAATCTGGTAAAATGTGACACACCAATTTAACAGATGATTTTTAGAAATTTACCTCCCGGACACCTATGCAGAGCAGGGGTTTGTATATGGCAAAACTTGCAAAAAGTCACCCACCAATGTAACAGATGATTTTTAGAAATTTACCTCCCTGTCACCTATGCAGAGCAGGGGTTTGTATATGGCAAAACTGGCAAAATGTCACCCACCAATGGAACAGATGATTTTTAGAAATTCACCTCCCTGTCACCTATGCAGAGCATGGGTTTGTATATTGCAAAAATGGTAAAATATCACCCACCAATGTAACAGACAATTTTTAGAAATTTACCTCCCTTTCACCTATGGAGAGTAAGGGTTCGTAGAAAGCAAAACTGGCAAAATGTCACCGGCCAATGTAACAGACAATTTTTAGAAATGTATCTCCCTTTTACCTATGCAGAATAAGGGTTTGTATACGGCAAAACTGGCAAAATGTCACACACCAATGTAACAGACGATTTTTAGAAATTTACCTCCCTGTCACCTATGCAGAGCAGGGGTTTGTATACGGCAAAACTAGCAAAATGTCACCCACCAATGTAATAGACGATTTTTTGAAATTTACCTCCCTGTCTTTTATGCAGAGCAGGAGTTTTTATACGTCAAAACTGGAAAATGTCACCCACCAATGTAACAGACAATTTTTAGAAATTATGTCCCTTTCACCTATGCAGAGTAAGGGTTTCTATACGGAAAAACTGGCAAAATGTCACACACCAATGTAACAGACGATTTTTAGAAATTTACCTCCCTGTCACCTATGCAGAGCAGGGGTTTGTATACGGCAAAACTGGCAAAATGTTACCCACCAAAGTAACAGAAAATTTTTAGAAATTTTCCACCCTGTCACCTATGCAGAGCATGGGTTTGTATACGGCAAAACTGGGAAAAATCTCATCCACCAGTGTAACAGTCGATTTTTAGAAATTTACCTCCTTGTCACCTATGCAGAGCAGGGGTTTGTAAACGGAAAATCTGGCAAAATGTGACACACCAATTTAACAGTAGTGATGTCGCGAACATAAAATTTTCTGTTTGCGAACGGGCGAACCGCCACAGACTTCAATAGGCAGGCGAATTTTAAAACCCACAGGGACACTTTCTGGCCACAATGTGATGGAAAAGTTGTTTCAAGGGGGCTAACACCTGGACTGTGGCATGCCGGGGGGGATCCATGGCAAAACTCCCATGGAAAATTACGTAGTGGACACAGAGACGTAGTGGAGACAGAGAGAGTTTTAATCCATAAAAGGGCATAAATCATCTAACATTCCTAAATTGTTTGGAATAACATGCTTTAAAACATCCAGTGTGTGTATACGATCAGGTATGATGTTGTATCGATCAGGTTGTGTAAGGGTTTCGCCCGCTTCACAGACATTGACAGACCAAACTCACCTTTTAATGCACCACAAACAACTGCAAACAGTCCATTTGCACAACCGCAAACCCCCCCGATTTGCACAAGGTTGGATTCGAAACTAGCCATGTCATTGAAGGTTTCTTCCTCCACCCAGCCACGTACAACACCAAGGGTCCCCGAAAGGTGAATTGAATTGATTTTTCGAACGGGGAGATGGTTAAAAAAAACGCTGGCTCCCTCCCCTTTGTTTTAATCCACGGTCACTGCGTCTGCGCCGTGCAATTTACTGTCACACCTGATATGAGTGGTATTTTCTGTAGTACAATTCTCATCAGTTTAATCCCTGTTACGTCCCCAATCTGGGGTCCATTTATTGAATTGATTTTTCAAACAGGGAGATGGTTAAAAAAACGTTGGCTCCCTCCCCTTTGTTTTAATCCACGGTCACTGCGTCTGCGCCGTGCAATTTACTGTCACACCTGATATGAGTGGTATTTTCTGTAGTACTATTCTCATCAGTTTAATCCCTGTTACGTCCCCAATCTGGGGTCCATTTATTTAATTGATTTTTCGAAAGGGGAGATGGTTAAAAAAAACGCTGGCTCCCTCCCCTTTGTTTTAATCCACGGTCACTGCGTCTGCGCCGTGCAATTTACTGTCACACGCGATATGAGTGGTGTCTTAACTAGTACTATACCTATCAGGTTAATCCCTGTTACGTCCCATATCAGGGATTGCCTTTTGTGAAAACAAATTTAGGCCGGGTACCTTCGACTGCCTTCACAGTGACAGACCAAACTCTCATACACCAAACTGAATTGATTTTAGGAACCGGAAGATGGAAAAAGCAGATTGGTCGGTCCTCTTACTCCTAAATTAGGGCACTGCGCGTGCACAGAGCAATGTGCTGTGACACCCTATATGAGTGGTGTCTTAACTAGTACTATTTCTATCAGTTTAATCCCTGTTACATACCCTATCCGGGGACGTGTGTCGAATTGATTAACGAATTAACGAACCATTAAGACATCATGAAATAATTTAGTTCTAAGCTCTGTACTTGCTTTGTATTGTAATTGATGGGAATTTTTTTTAATTGTCTGCATTATTTCTAATAAACTATTCAGAGACTTTATTATGATTTTTTATTTTATGTATTAAAAACCCATACAACTTAAAAAAAAAAAAAAAGGTATATTAATGTTTTTTCTATGAAAAATTATCCAGCCGATCGCCTTTGGTCTGACCATAATGAAGCAACGGCCTTATCGTCTGGGGTGTGGCAACATTGTCAACACACTCATAGTGATGATTTCTTCATTGTGATACGCAAGCCCCTTCACCACAACAAGGTAACGATCATGAAGGGGAAATGACACTTGCATGTGTCTTTTTTTTTTTTTTGCAGCTACAGTGCTGCACCATAGGACAGAAAAATTAGGCATGTACACATGCCTGAAAAATAATGGCATTGTTGCAGCCGCTGTTGTAGCAGCGGCCAGAAAAATTGATGTTTTCCAGGCAGAAAAGTGACTAAAACATTGGGGCTTGAACCCTAGTTGGTGGCGGAGAATTCACGAAAGTCATCCGGTATGCAGACATTAAATACAGCAGCGTAGGGACCATTTTGAAGCCAAGCCATGTCATCAGGCCTTTTGTTAGTCAAACGTATCCCCCACTGTCAGTCCCTTCGGGATCCATGCCTCATTCATCTTTATGAAGGTGAGGTAATCAACACTTTTTTGACCGAGGCGACTTCTCTTGTCAGTGAAAATGCCTCCTGCTGCACTGAAGGTCCTTTCTGACAGGACACTTGAAGCAGGGCAGGCCAGAAGTTCTATCGCAAACTGGGATAGCTCAGGCCACAGGTCAAGCCTGCACACCCAGTAGTGAAGGGGTTTATCGCTCCTCAGAGTGTCGATATCTGCTGTTAAGGCGAGGTAGTCTGCTACCTGTCGGTCGAGATGTTCTCTATGCGATGTGTAGGACTGAAAAAGCTCCGCATGTCCTCCATCAACAACACATCTGTAAATCGTCCAGTCCTTGCCGCCGTGGTAGGAGGAGGATTACATTCACCTCTTCCCCAGTTAGATTCCCGTTGTGCTGTGACATCCCCCTTATAAGCTGTGTAAAGCATATTTTTTAGTTTGGTTTTGAACTGCTGCATCCTTTCCAACTTTTGGTAATTTGGTAACATTTCTGCCACTTTCTGCTTATACCGGGGGTCTAGTAGCGTGGCCACCCAGTACAGGTTGTTCTCTTTCATCCTTTTTATACGAACGTCCCTCAACAGACATGACAGCATGAAAGACCCCATTTGCATAAGGTCGGATGCAGAGCTACTCATTTCCCGTTCCTCGTTCTCACTGATGTCATTGACGGTCTGTTCTTTCCCCCAGCCACGTACAACACCACGGGTCCCAGATAGGTGACAACAACGAGCACCCTGGGGTGCCTGCTGTGGTTGGTCTTCCTCCTCCTCAAAGCCACATTCCTCCTCTGACTCCTCTTCCTCATACTCCTCTTCCAGCGTTGCCGCAGGTCCGGCAAGCTATGATGACAAGTCTGTTTCTGGTGGTGATAGTAACCACAACTCTTGCTCTTCACGCTCATCTCCAGCCTGATCCAGCACTCTTCGCAGGGCACGCTCCAGGAAGAAAACGAATGGAATGAGATCGCTGATGGTGCCTTCGGTGCGACTGACTAGGTTTGTCACCTTCTCAAAAGGATGCATGAGCCTACAGGCATTGCGCATGAGCGTCCAGTAACATGGCAAAAAAATTCCCAGCTCCGCAGAAGCTATCCTAGCACCCCGGTCATACAAATACTCGTTGACATCTTTTTCTTGTTGGAGCAGGAGGTGGAACATTAGGAGTGTTGAATTCCAACGTGTCGGGCTGTCGCAAATCAAGCGCCTCACTGGCATGTTGTTTCGCCGCTGAATATCGGAAAAGTGCGCCATGGTCGTGTAGGAACGCCTGAAATGGCCACACACCTTCCTGTCCTGCTTGAGGACGTCCTGTAAGCCTGGGTACTTAGACACAAAGCGTTGTACGATGAAATTCAACACATGTGCCATGCACGGCACATGTGACAACTTGCCCAAATTCAATGCCAACAACAAATTTGTTCCATTGTCACACACCACTTTGCCGATCTCCAGTTAGTGCGGGGTCAGCCACTGATCTACCTGTGCGTTCAGGGAGGACAGGAGTTGTGGTCCTGTGTGGCTCTCTGCTTTCAGGCAAGTCAACCCCAAGACAGTGTGACACTGTCGTATCCGGGATGTGAAATAGCCCCTGGGGAACTGGGGGGGTTCAGTTGATCTGCAGCCAGACACCGCAGCAGAAGAGAACTCAGCCTAGGAGGATATCGAAGAGGATGGAGTAGGAGTAGAGGAGGTGGCAGTAGGCCTGCCTGCAAGTTGTGGCGGTGTCACCAACTCTGCTGCGGAGCCACGCATTCCATGCTTGTCAGCCGTCAGCAGGTTGACCCAATGCGCAGTGTACGTGAAATACCTGCCCTGACCCTGCTTTGCAGACCAGGTATCAGTCAGTGGTTAGATGGACCCTTCCCCCAACACTGTATGCCAGAGATGCCATGACTTCCTTTTCAATAACATAGTAGAGGTTTGGGATTGCCTTTTTTGAAAAAAAAATTCGCCCGGGTACCTTCCACTGTGGTGTCCCAATAGCAACAAATATTTTGAAGGCCTAAGACTCCACTAGCTGGTATGGTAAAAGCTGGCGGGCTAAGAGTTCCGTCAAGCCAGCTGTCAGTCGCTGGGCAAGGGGGTGACTCTGTGACATTGGCTTCTTACGCTCAAACATTTCCTTAACAGACACCTGACTATGGGCAGATGAGATGGAACTGCTGAAGATGAAAGGCGGAGTGGCGGGTGGTTGAGAGGGGACAAGGAGGACAGCAGTGGTTGACGTGGCTAAAGATGCTTGACCAGGAGGAGGATGGTGGCTTTGAGTTTGTGTGCTGCTTGTACGCATGTGTTGATCCCATTGGCGTTTGTTATGTAAGATCATGTGCCATTTGCAAAGCAGTTGTACTGAGGTGGGTGTTGGACTTCCCACGACACTTTTGGCACAGGTTGCAAATGGCATTCCTATTATCAGAGGCAGACACACAAAAAAATGCCACACTGCTGAGCTATGCAATGACGGCATTCTGGTGATGGCAACAGCATGCATTGACTGGCGTGCTGTCTGGCTGACCCCGGGTGCCGATACATGCTGTCTGACTGTGCCACTAACTCCTGGCGACGACCTCCCCCTGCTTCCAACTCGTCTACTCCTTCTCTTTGTCTCCCCTTCTGAACTATCCCCCTGTTCTTCTTCTCTTCGAGCGGGCACCCACATGACATCCACGGACACATCATCAACTGCTTCACTTGTATCTGACAACTCAGCAAAGGAAACAGCAGCGGGTACAACATCATCATCATCATCATCACACTGTACGTCCATGTGGGTAATCCTGCCTGACTGAGACATATCCCTGTTATCTACATGATCTGGAAATAATGGTTGTGCATCACTAATTGCATCTAACTGATGTGTAAACAACTCCTCTAACGGATCAAGTGAAGAGGTTGTGTTGGCTGTGCTGGTAGTGGTGTGGAGGCGGAGCGGGGCCGGGAGTGTGGTAACTTGAGAGCAGGTGACCGAAGCTGAGCTGCAGGAGGATGGTGTGTCAAGGTTCTTAGCGGAAGCTGTTGAAGATTGGGTGTCCTGTCTAAGCCAGTCAACTAAGTCCTCAGAATTTTTCGGGTTCAGGGTACGTGGCCTCTGAACACTGGGCATTATTCCAGGGCCAGTGGAAATCACAGCACCACGACCACGACGACCCCTGCGGGGTGGCCTGCCTCTGTCTGTCATTTTTTTTTTAGATAAGTGGTACAACGTGTGCTAGGTACTGTGCCACCCGGTATGAGTGTTGGGCACTAGCAGAGGGCACACTACAGTCTTTGGGCCTGACACACACACACACTGGCATGCAGGCAAGCAACTGAAATTAGATTAAAGTGTACAGATAAGGTGCCTTGTTTTAAGGCAAAGTCCAGTGTAACACAGTATCATTGATGGGCACTGGCAGTGGGCACACTACAGTCTGTGGAAGTCGACCTGACACACACTGGCAGCAGGCAAGCAACTGAAATTAGACTAAAGTGTAAAAATGAAATGCCTAATTTATCATCAAGCTACTATGCCACCCGGTATGAGTGGTGGGCACACTACAGTCTGTGGAAGTCGGGCTGACACATACTGGCAGCAGGCAAGCAACTAAAATTAGACTAAAGTGTAAAAATTAAATGCCTTATTTATCGTCAAGCTACTGTGCCATCCGGTATGAGTGTTGGGCACTGGCAGTGGGCAAACTACAGTCTGTGGAAGTCGGCCTGACACACACTGGCAGCAGGCAAGCAACTGAAATTAGACTAAAGTGTAAAAATGAAATGCCTTATTTATCGTCAAACTACTGTGCCACCGTGTATGAGTGTTGGGCACTAGCAGTGGGCACACTACAGTCTGTAGAAGTCGGCCTGACACACACTGGCAGCAGGCAAGCAACTGAAATTAGACTAAAGTGTAAAAATGAAATGCCTTATTTATCGGCAAGCTACTGTGCCATCCGGTATGAGTGGTGGCGGGCACTGGCAGTAGGCACACTACAGTCTGTGGAAGTCGGCCTGATACACACTGGCAGCAGGCAAGCAACTAAAATTAGACTAAAGTGTAAAAATTAAAAGCCTTTTTTATCGGCAAGCTACTGTGCCATCCGGTATGAGTGGTGGGCACTGGCAGTGGGCACAGTACAGTCTGTGGAAGTCAGCCTGACACACACTGGCAGCAGGCAAGCAACGGAAATTAGACTAAAGTGTAAAAATGAAATGCCCTTTTTATCGGCAAGCTACTGTGCCATCTGGTTTGAGTGGTAGTGGGCACTGGCAGAGGGTACACTACAGTCTGTGGAAGTCGGCCTGACACACACTGGCAGAAAACAAGCAACTGAAATTAGACTAAAGTTTAAAAGTGAAATGCCTTATTTATCGACAAGCTACTGTGTCAACCGGTATGAGTGGTGGGCACTGGCAGTGGGCACACTACAGTCTGTGGAAGTCGGCCTGACACACACTGGCAGCAGGCAAGCAACTGAAATTAGACTAAAGTGTAAAAATGAAATGCCTTATTTATCGGCAAGCTACTGTGCCACCCGGTATGAGTGGTGGGCACTGGCAGTGGGGAAACTACAGTCTGTGGAAGTCAGCCTGACACACACTGGCAGCAGGCAAGCAACTGAAATTAGACTAAAGTGTAAAAATAAAATGCCCTTTTTATCGGCAAGGTACTGTGCCATCTGGTATGAGTGGTAGCGGGCACTGGCAGAGGGCACTCTACAGTCTGTGGAAGTCGGCTTGACACACACTGGCAGAAAACAAGCAACTGAAATTAGACTAAAGTTTAAAAATGAAATGCCTTATTTATCGGCAAGCTACTGTGTCAACCGGTATGAGTGGTGGGCACTGGCAGTGGGCACACTACAGTCTGTGGAAGTCGGCCTGACACACACTGGCAGCAGGCAAGCAACTGAAATTTGACTAAAGTGTAAAAATTAAATGCCTTATTTATCGTCAAACTACTGTGCCACCGTGAATGAGTGGTGGGCACTGGCAGTGGGCACACTACAGTCTGTAGAAGTCAGCCTGACACACCCTGACAGCAGGCAAGCAACTGAAATTAGACTAAAGTGTAAAAATTAAATGCCTTTTTTATTGGCAAGCTACTGTGCCACCCCGTATGAGTGGTGCGCACTGGCAGTGGGCACACTACAGTCTGTGGAAGTCAGCCTGACACACACTGGCAGTAGGCAAGCAACTGGAATAAGGTTAAAGTGTAAAAATGAAATGCCTCATTTATCGGCAAGCTACTGCTCCATCCGTTATGAGTGGTGGCGGTCACTGGCAGTGGGCACACTACAGTCTGTGGAAGTCGGCCTGACACACACTGGCAGCAGGCAAGCAGCTAAAATTAGACTAAAGTGTAAAAATGAAATGCCTTATTTATCGACAAACTACTGTGCCACCCGGTATAAGTGTTGGGCACTGGCAGTAGGCACACTACAGTCTGTGGAAGTCGGCCTGACACACACTGGCAGCAGGCAAGCAACTGAAATTAGACTAAAGTGTAAAAATTAAATGCCTTATTTAATCGGCAAGCTACTGTGCCATCCGGTATGAGAGGTGGCGGGCACTGGCAGTGGGCACACTATTGTCTGTGGAAGTCAGCCTGACACACACTGGCAGCAGGCAAGCAACTGAAATTAGACTAAAGTGTAAAAATGAAATGCCTTCTTTATCAGCAAGCTACTGTGCCACCCGGTATGAATGGTGGGCACTGGCAGTGGGCACACTACAGTCTGTGGAAGTCGGCCTGACACACACTGGCAGCAGGCAAGCAACTGAAATTAGACTAAAGTGTAAAAATGAAATGCCTTATTTATCGGCAAGCTACTGTGCCACCCGGTATGAGTGGTGGGCACTGGCAGTGGGCACACTACAGTCTGTGGAAGTCAGCCTGACACACACTGGCAGCAGGCAAGCAACTGAAATTAGACTAAAGTGTAAAAATGAAATGCCTTATTTATCGGCAAGCTACTGTGCCATCTGGTATGAGTGGTAGCGGGCACTGGCAGAGGGCACACTACAGTCTGTGGAAGTCGGCCTGACACACACTGGCAGTAAACAAGCAACTGAAATTAGACTAAAGTTTAAAAGTGAAATGCCTTATTTATCGACAAGCTACTGTGTCAACCGGTATGAGTGGTGGGCACTGGCAGTGGGCACACTACAGTCTGTGGAAGTCGGCCTGACACACACTGGCAGCAGGCAAGCAACTGAAATTAGACTAAAGTGTAAAAATGAAATGCCTTATTTATCGGCAAGCTACTGTGCCACCCGGTATGAGTGGTGGGCACTGGCAGTGGGCACACTACAGTCTATGGAAGTCGGCCTGACACACACTGGCAGCAGGCAAGCAACTGAAATTAGACTAAAGTGTAAAAATTAAATGCCTTATTTATCGACAAGCTACTGTGCCACCCGGTATGAGTGGTGGGCACTGGCAGTGGGCACACTACAGTCTGTGGAAGTCAGCCTGACACACACTGGCAGCAGGCAAGCAACTGAAATTAGACTAAAGTGTAAAAATGAAATGCCTTATTTATCGGCAAGCTACTGTGCCACCCTGTATGAGTGGTGGGCACTGGCAGTGGGAAACTACAGTCTGTGGAAGTCGGCCTGAAACACACTGGCAGCAGGCAAGCAACTGAAATTAGACTAAAGTGTAAAAATTAAATGCCTTATTTCTCGGCAAGCTACTGTGCCACCCGGTATGAGTGGTAGGCACTGGCAGTAGGCACACTACAGTCTGTGGAAGTCAGCCTGACACACACTGGCAGCAGGCAAGAAACTGAAATTAGACTAAAGTGTAAAAATGAAATGCCTTATTTATCGGCAAGCTACTGTGACACCCGGTATGAGTGGTGGGCACTGGCAGTGGGAAACTACAGTCTGTGGAAGTCGGCCTGACACACACTGGCAGCAGGCAAGCAACTGAAATTAGACCAAAGTGTAAAAATGAAATGCCTTATTTATCGGCAAGCTACTGTGCCACCTGGTATGAGTGGTGGGCACTGGCAGTGGGCACACTACAGTCTGCTCGGCAAGCTACTGTGCCATCTGGTATGAGTGGTAGCGGGCACTGGCAGAGGGCACACTACAGTCTGTGGAAGTCGGCCTGACACACACTGGCAGTAAACAAGCAACTGAAATTAGACTAAAGTTTAAAAGTGAAATGCCTTATTTATCGACAAGCTAATGTGTCAACCGATATGAGTGGTGGGCACTGGCAGTGGGCACACTACAGTCTGTGGAAGTCGGCCTGACACACACTGGCAGCAGGCAAGCAACTGAAATTAGACTAAAGTGTAAAAATGAAATGCCTTATTTATCGGCAAGCTACTGTGCCACCCTGTATGAGTGGTGGGCACTGGCAGTGGGGAAACTACAGTCTGTGGAAGTCGGCCTGACACACACTGGCAGCAGGCAAGCAACTGAAATTAGAATAAAGTGTAAAAATTAAATGCCTTATTTCTCGGCAAGCTACTGTGCCACCCGGTATGAGTGGTAGGCACTGGCAGTAGGCACACTACAGTCTGTGGAAGTCAGCCTGACACACACTGGCAGCAGGCAAGAAACTGAAATTAGACTAAAGTGTAAAAATGAAATGCCTTATTTATCGGCAAGCTACTGTGACACCCGGTATGAGTGGTGGGCACTGGCAGTGGGGAAACTACAGTCTGTGGAAGTCGGCCTGACACACACTGGCAGCAGGCAAGCAACTGAAATTAGACTAAAGTGTAAAAATAAAATGCCCTTTTTATCGGCAAGGTACTGTGCCATCTGGTATGAGAGGTAGCGGGCACTGGCAGAGGGCACACTACAGTCTGTGGAAGTCGGCCTGACACACACTGGCAGCAGTCATGCAACTGAAATTTGACTAAAGTTTAAAAATGAAATGCCTTATTTATCGGCAAGCTACTGTGTCAACCGGTATGAGTGGTGAGCACGCGTGAAGTCAGCCTGACACACACTGGCGCAGGCAAGCAACGATGACTAAAGTGTAAAAATTAAATGCCTTTTTACGTCCTGGCAGTGGGCACACTACAGTCTGTGGAAGTCGGCCTGACACACACTGGCAGCAGGCAAGCAACTGAAATTAGACTAAAGTGTAAAAATGAAATGCCTTATTTATCGGCAAGCTACTGTGCCACCCAGTATGAGTGGTGGGCACTGGCAGTGGGGAAACTACAGTCTGTGGAAGTCGGCCTGACACACACTGGCAGCAGGCAAGCAACTGAAATTAGACTAAAGTGTAAAAATAAAATGCCCTTTTATCGGCAAGGTACTGTGCCATCTGGTATGAGTGGTAGCGGGCACTGGCAGAGGGCACACTACAGTCTGTGGAAGTCGGCCTGACACACACTGGCAGCAGTCAAGCAACTGAAATTTGACTAAAGTTTAAAAATGAAATGCCTTATTTATCGGCAAGCTACTGTGTCAACCGGTATGAGTGGTGAGCACTGGCAGTGGGCACACTACAGTCTGTGGAAGTCGGCCTGACACACACTGGCAGCAGGCAAGCAACTGAAATTTGACTAAAGTGTAAAAATTAAATGCCTTATTTATCGTCAAACTACTGTGCCACCGTGTATGAGTGGTGGGCACTGGCAGTGGGCACACTACAGTCTGTAGAAGTCAGCCTGACACACCCTGACAGCAGCAAGCAACTGAAATTAGACTAAAGTGTAAAAATTAAATGCCTTTTTTATTGGCAAGCTACTGTGCCACCCCGTATGAGTGGTGCGCACTGGCAGTGGGCACACTACAGTCTGTGGAAGTCAGCCTGACACACACTGGCAGCAGGCAAGCAACTGGAATTAGATTAAAGTGTAAAAATGAAATGCCTCATTTATCGGCAAGCTACTGCTCCATCCGTTATGAGTGGTGGCGGTCACTGGCAGTGGGCACACTACAGTCTGTGAAAGTCGGCCTGACACACACTGGCAGCAGGCAAGCAACTGAAATTAGACTAAAGTGTAAAAATGAAATGCCCTATTTATCGGCAAGCTACTGTGCAATCCGGTTTGAGTGGTGGCGAGCACTGGCAGTGGGCACACTACAGTCTGTGGAAGTCGGCCTGACACACACTGGCAGCAGACAAGCAGCTAAAATTAGACTAAAGTGTAAAAATGAAATGCCTTATTTATCGACAAACTACTGTGCCACCCGGTATGAGTGTTGGGCACTGGCAGTAGGCACACTACAGTCTGTGGAAGTCGGCCTGACACACACTGGCAGCAGGCAAGCAACTGAAATTAGACTAAAGTGTAAAAATTAAATGCCCTTTTTATTGGCAAGCTACTGTGCCACCCCGTATGAGTGGTGGGCACTGTCAGTGGGCACACTACAGTCTGTAGAAGTCGGCCTGACACACACTGGCAGCAGGCAAGCAACTGAAATTTGACTAAAGTGTAAAAATTGAATGCCTTATTTATTGGCAAGCTACTGTGCCATCCGGTATGAGAGGTGGCGGGCACTGGCAGTGGGCACACTACTGTCTGTGGAAGTCAGCCTGACACACACTGGCAGCAGGCAAGCAACTGAAATTAGACTAAAGTGTAAAAATGAAATGCCTTCTTTATCAGCAAGCTACTGTGCCACCCGGTATGAGTGGTGGGCACTGGCAGTGGGCACACTACAGTCTGTGGAAGTCGGCCTGACACACACTGGCAGCAGGCAAGCAACTGAAATTAGACTAAAGTGTAAAAATGAAATGCCTTATTTATCGGCAAGCTACTGTGCCACCCGGTATGAGTGGTGGGCACTGGCAGTGGGCGCACTACAGTCTGTGGAAGTCGGCCTGACACACACTGGCAGCAGGCAAGCAACTGAAATTAGACTAAAGTGTAAAAATTAAATGCCTTATTTTTCGGCAAGCTACTGTGCCATCTGGTATGAGTGGTAGCGGGCACTGGCAGAGGGCACACTACAGTCTGTGGAAGTCGGCCTGACACACACTGGCAGTAAACAAGCAACTGAAATTAGACTAAAGTTTAAAAGTGAAATGCCTTATTTATCGACAAGCTACTGTGCCACACGGTATGAGTGGTGGCGGGCACTGGCAGTGGGCACACTACTGTCTGTGGAAGTCAGCCTGACACACACTGGCAGCAGGCAAGCAACTGAAATTAGACTAAAGTGTAAAAATGAAATGCCTTATTTATCAGCAAGCTTCTGTGCCACCCGGTATGAGTGGTGGGCACTGGCAGTGGGCACACTACAGTCTGTGGAAGTCGGCCTGACACACACTGGCAGCAGGCAAGCAACTGAAATTAGACTAAAGTGTAAAAATGAAATGCCTTATTTATCGGCAAGCTACTGTGCCACCCGGTATGAGTGGTGGGCACTGGCAGTGGGCGCACTACAGTCTGTGGAAGTCGGCCTGACACACACTGGCAGCAGGCAAGCAACTGAAATTAGACTAAAGTGTAAAAATTAAATGCCTTATTTATCGGCAAGCTACTGTGCCATCTGGTATGAGTGGTAGCGGGCACTGGCAGAGGGCACACTACAGTCTGTGGAAGTCGGCCTGACACACACTGGCAGTAAACAAGCAACTGAAATTAGACTAAAGTTTAAAAGTGAAATGCCTTATTTATCGACAAGCTACTGTGTCAACCGGTATGAGTGGTGGGCACTGGCAGTGGGCACACTACAGTCTGTGGAAGTCGGCCTGACACTCACTGGCAGCAGGCAAGCAACTGAAATTAGACTAAAGTATAAAAATGAAATGCCTTATTTATCGGCAAGCTACTGTGCCACCCTGCATGAGTGGTGGGCACTGGCAGTGGGGAAACTACAGTCTGTGGAAGTCGGCCTGACACACACTGGCAGCAGGCAAGCAACTGAAATTAGACTAAAGTGTAAAAATTAAATGCCTTATTTCTCGGCAAGCTACTGTGCCACCCGGTATGAGTGGTAGGCACTGGCAGTAGGCACACTACAGTCTGTGGAAGTCAGCCTGACACACACTGGCAGCAGGCAAGAAACTGAAATTAGACTAAAGTGTAAAAATGAAATGCCTTATTTATCGGCAAGCTACTGTGACACCCGGTATGAGTGGTGGGCACTGGCAGTGGGGAAACTACAGTCTGTGGAAGTCGGCCTGACACACACTGGCAGCAGGCAAGCAACTGAAATTAGACTAAAGTGTAAAAATTAAATGCCTTATTTCTCGGCAAGCTACTGTGCCATCTGGTATGAGTGGTAGCGGGCACTGGCAGTGGGCACACTACAGTCTGTGGAAGTCGGCCTGACACACACTGGCAGAAAACAAGCAACTGAAATTAGACTAAAGTTTAAAAATGAAATGCCTTATTTATCGGCAAGCTACTGTGTCAACCGGTATGAGTGGTGGGCACTGGCAGTGGGCACACTACAGTCTGTGGAAGTCGGCCTGACACACACTGGCAGCAGGCAAGCAACTGAAATTAGACTAAAGTGTAAAAATGAAATGCCTTATTTATCGGCAAGCTACTGTGCCACCCTGTATGAGTGGTGGGCACTGGCAGTGGGGAAACTACAGTCTGTGGAAGTCGGCCTGACACACACTGGCAGCAGGCAAGCAACTGAAATTAGACTAAAGTGTAAAAATTAAATGCCTTATTTCTCGGCAAGCTACTGTGCCACCCGGTATGAGTGGTAGGCACTGGCAGTAGGCACACTACTGTCTGTGGAAGTCAGCCTGACACACACTGGCAGCAGGCAAGAAACTGAAATTAGACTAAAGTGTAAAAATGAAATGCCTTATTTATCGGCAAGCTACTGTGACACCCGGTATGAGTGGTAGCGGGCACTGGCAGAGGGCACACTACAGTCTGTGGAAGTCGGCCTGACACACACTGGCAGTAAACAAGCAACTGAAATTAGACTAAAGTGTAAAAATGAAATGCCTTATTTATCGGCAAGCTACTGTGACACCCGGTATGAGTGGTGGGCACTGGCAGTGGGGAAACTACAGTCTGTGGAAGTCGGCCTGACACACACTGGCAGCAGGCAAGCAACTGAAATTAGACCAAAGTGTAAAAATGAAATGCCTTATTTATCGGCAAGCTACTGTGCCACCCGGTATGAGTGGTGGGCACTGGCAGTGGGCACACTACAGTCTGCTCGGCAAGCTACTGTGCCATCTGGTATGAGTGGTAGCGGGCACTGGCAGAGGGCACACTACAGTCTGTGGAAGTCGGCGTGACACACACTGGCAGTAAACAAGCAACTGAAATTAGACTAAAGTTTAAAAGTGAAATGCCTTATTTATCGACAAGCTAATGTGTCAACCGATATGAGTGGTGGGCACTGGCAGTGGGCACACTACAGTCTGTGGAAGTCGGCCTGACACACACTGGCAGCAGGCAAGCAACTGAAATTAGACTAAAGTGTAAAAATGAAATGCCTTATTTATCGGCAAGCTACTGTGCCACCCTGTATGAGTGGTGGGCACTGGCAGTGGGGAAACTACAGTCTGTGGAAGTCGGCCTGACACACACTGGCAGCAGGCAAGCAACTGAAATTTGAATAAAGTGTAAAAATTAAATGCCTTATTTCTCGGCAAGCTACTGTGCCACCCGGTATGAGTGGTAGGCACTGGCAGTAGGCACACTACAGTCTGTGGAAGTCAGCCTGACACACACTGGCAGCAGGCAAGAAACTGAAATTAGACTAAAGTGTAAAAATGAAATGCCTTATTTATCGGCAAGCTACTGTGACACCCGGTATGAGTGGTGGGCACTGGCAGTGGGGAAACTACAGTCTGTGGAAGTCGGCCTGACACACACTGGCAGCAGGCAAGCAACTGAAATTAGACTAAAGTGTAAAAATGAAATGCCTTATCGGCAAGCTACTGTGCCACCTGGTATGAGTGGTGGGCACTGGCAGTGGGCACACTACAGTCTGTGGAAGTCGGCCTGACACACACTGGCAGCAGGCAAGCAACTGAAATTAGACTAAAGTGTAAAAATGAAATGCCTTATTTATCGGCAAGTTACTGTGCCACCCAGTATGAGTGGTGGGCACTGGCAGTGGGGAAACTACAGTCTGTGGAAGTCAGCCTGACACACACTGGCAGCAGGCAAGCAACTGAAATTAGACTAAAGTGTAAAATAAAATGCCTTTTTATCGGCAAGGTACTGTGCCATCTGGTATGAGTGGTAGCGGGCACTGGCAGAGTGCACACTACAGTCTGTGGAAGTCGGCCTGACACACACTGGCAGCAGTCAAGCAACTGAAATTTGACTAAAGTTTAAAAATGAAATGCCTTATTTATCGGCAAGCTACTGTGTCAACCGGTATGAGTGGTGGGCACTGGCAGTGGGCACACTACAGTCTGTGGAAGTCGGCCTGACACACACTGGCAGCAGGCAAGCAACTGAAATTTGACTAAAGTGTAAAAATTAAATGCCTTATTTATCGTCAAACTACTGTGCCACCGGTATGAGTGGTGGGCACTGGCAGTGGGCACACTACAGTCTGTAGAAGTCGGCCTGACACACCCTGGCAGCAGGCAAGCAACTGAAATTAGACTAAAGTGTAAAAATGAAATGCCTTATTTATCGGCAAGCTACTGTGCCACCCTGTATGAGTGGTGGGCACTGGCAGTGGGCACACTACAGTCTGTGGAAGTCGGCCTGACACACACTGGCAGCAGGCAAGCAACTGAAATTAGACTAAAGTGTAAAAATGAAATGCCTTATTTATCGGCAAGCTACTGTGCCACCTGGTATGAGTGGTGGGCACTGGCAGTGGGCACACTACAGTCTGTGGAAGTCGGCCTGACACACACTGGCAGCAGGCAAGCAACTGAAATTAGACTAAAGTGTAAAAATGAAATGCCTTATTTATCGGCAAGCTACTGTGCCACCCGGTATGAGTGGTGGGCACTGGCAGTGGGGAAACTACAGTCTGTGGAAGTCAGCCTGACACACACTGGCAGCAGGCAAGCAACTGAAATTAGACTAAAGTGTAAAAATAAAATGCCCTTTTATCGGCAAGGTACTGTGCCATCTGGTATGAGTGGTAGCGGGCACTGGCAGAGGGCACACTACAGTCTGTGGAAGTCGGCCTGACACACACTGGCAGCAGTCAAGCAACTGAAATTTGACTAAAGTTTAAAAATGAAATGCCTTATTTATCGGCAAGCTACTGTGTCAACCGGTATGAGTGGTGGGCACTGGCAGTGGGCACACTACAGTCTGTGGAAGTCGGCCTGACACACACTGGCAGCAGGCAAGCAACTGAAATTTGACTAAAGTGTAAAAATTAAATGCCTTATTTATCGTCAAACTACTGTGCCACCGTGTATGAGTGGTGGGCACTGGCAGTGGGCACACTACAGTCTGTAGAAGTCTGCCTGACACACCCTGACAGCAGCAAGCAACTGAAATTAGACTAAAGTGTAAAAATTAAATGCCTTTTTATTGGCAAGCTACTGTGCCACCCCGTATGAGTGGTGCGCACTGGCAGTGGGCACACTACAGTCTGTGGAAGTCAGCCTGACACACACTGGCAGCAGGCAAGCAACTGGAATTAGATTAAAGTGTAAAAATGAAATGCCTCATTTATCGGCAAGCTACTGCTCCATCCGTTATGAGTGGTGGCGGTCACTGGCAGTGGGCACACTACAGTCTGTGAAAGTCGGCCTGACACACACTGGCAGCAGGCAAGCAACTGAAATTAGACTAAAGTGTAAAAATGAAATGCCCTATTTATCGGCAAGCTACTGTGCAATCCGGTTTGAGTGGTGGCGAGCACTGGCAGTGGGCACACTACAGTCTGTGGAAGTCGGCCTGACACACACTGGCAGCAGACAAGCAGCTAAAATTAGACTAAAGTGTAAAAATGAAATGCCTTATTTATCGACAAACTACTGTGCCACCCGGTATGAGTGTTGGGCACTGGCAGTAGGCACACTACAGTCTGTGGAAGTCGGCCTGACACACACTGGCAGCAGGCAAGCAACTGAAATTAGACTAAAGTGTAAAAATTAAATGCCCTTTTATTGGCAAGCTACTGTGCCACCCCGTATGAGTGGTGGGCACTGTCAGTGGGCACACTACAGTCTGTAGAAGTCGGCCTGACACACACTGGCAGCAGGCAAGCAACTGAAATTTGACTAAAGTGTAAAAATTAAATGCCTTATTTATCGGCAAGCTACTGTGCCATCCGGTATGAGAGGTGGCGGGCACTGGCAGTGGGCACACTACTGTCTGTGGAAGTCAGCCTGACACACACTGGCAGCAGGCAAGCAACTGAAATTAGACTAAAGTGTAAAAATGAAATGCCTTCTTTATCAGCAAGCTACTGTGCCACCCGGTATGAGTGGTGGGCACTGGCAGTGGGCACACTACAGTCTGTGGAAGTCGGCCTGACACACACTGGCAGCAGGCAAGCAACTGAAATTAGACTAAAGTGTAAAAATGAAATGCCTTATTTATCGGCAAGCTACTGTGCCACCCGGTATGAGTGGTGGGCACTGGCAGTGGGCGCACTACAGTCTGTGGAAGTCGGCCTGACACACACTGGCAGCAGGCAAGCAACTGAAATTAGACTAAAGTGTAAAAATTAAATGCCTTATTTTTCGGCAAGCTACTGTGCCATCTGGTATGAGTGGTAGCGGGCACTGGCAGAGGGCACACTACAGTCTGTGGAAGTCGGCCTGACACACACTGGCAGTAAACAAGCAACTGAAATTAGACTAAAGTTTAAAAGTGAAATGCCTTATTTATCGACAAGCTACTGTGCCACACGGTATGAGTGGTGGCGGGCACTGGCAGTGGGCACACTACTGTCTGTGGAAGTCAGCCTGACACACACTGGCAGCAGGCAAGCAACTGAAATTAGACTAAAGTGTAAAAATGAAATGCCTTATTTATCAGCAAGCTTCTGTGCCACCCGGTATGAGTGGTGGGCACTGGCAGTGGGCACACTACAGTCTGTGGAAGTCGGCCTGACACACACTGGCAGCAGGCAAGCAACTGAAATTAGACTAAAGTGTAAAAATGAAATGCCTTATTTATCGGCAAGCTACTGTGCCACCCGGTATGAGTGGTGGGCACTGGCAGTGGGCGCACTACAGTCTGTGGAAGTCGGCCTGACACACACTGGCAGCAGGCAAGCAACTGAAATTAGACTAAAGTGTAAAAATTAAATGCCTTATTTATCGGCAAGCTACTGTGCCATCTGGTATGAGTGGTAGCGGGCACTGGCAGAGGGCACACTACAGTCTGTGGAAGTCGGCCTGACACACACTGGCAGTAAACAAGCAACTGAAATTAGACTAAAGTTTAAAAGTGAAATGCCTTATTTATCGACAAGCTACTGTGTCAACCGGTATGAGTGGTGGGCACTGGCAGTGGGCACACTACAGTCTGTGGAAGTCGGCCTGACACACACTGGCAGCAGGCAAGCAACTGAAATTAGACTAAAGTATAAAAATGAAATGCCTTATTTATCGGCAAGCTACTGTGCCACCCTGTATGAGTGGTGGGCACTGGCAGTGGGGAAACTACAGTCTGTGGAAGTCGGCCTGACACACACTGGCAGCAGGCAAGCAACTGAAATTAGACTAAAGTGTAAAAATTAAATGCCTTATTTCTCGGCAAGCTACTGTGCCACCCGGTATGAGTGGTAGGCACTGGCAGTAGGCACACTACAGTCTGTGGAAGTCAGCCTGACACACACTGGCAGCAGGCAAGAAACTGAAATTAGACTAAAGTGTAAAAATGAAATGCCTTATTTATCGGCAAGCTACTGTGACACCCGGTATGAGTGGTGCGGCACTGGCAGTGGGGAAACTACAGTCTGTGGAAGTCGGCCTGACACACACTGGCAGCAGGCAAGCAACTGAAATTAGACTAAAGTGTAAAAATGAAATGCCTTATTTATCGGCAAGCTACTGTGCCACCCGGTATGAGTGGTGGGCACTGGCAGTGGGCACACTACAGTCTGTGGAAGTCGGCCTGACACACACTGGCAGCAGGCAAGCAACTGAAATTAGACTAAAGTGTAAAAATGAAATGCCTTATTTATCAGCAAGCTACTGTGCCACCCGGTATGAGTGGTGGGCACTGGCAGTGGGCGCACTACAGTCTGTGGAAGTCGGCCTGACACACACTGACAGCAGGCAAGCAACTGAAATTAGACTAAAGTGTACAAATTAAATGCCTTATTTATCGGCAAGCTACTGTGCCATCTGGTATGAGTGGTAGCGGGCACTGGCAGTGGGCACACTACAGTCTGTGGAAGTCGGCCTGACACACACTGGCAGAAAACAAGCAACTGAAATTAGACTAAAGTTTAAAAATGAAATGCCTTATTTATCGGCAAGCTACTGTGTCAACCGGTATGAGTGGTGGGCACTGGCAGTGGGCACACTACAGTCTGTGGAAGTCGGCCTGACACACACTGGCAGCAGGCAAGCAACTGAAATTAGACTAAAGTGTAAAAATGAAATGCCTTATTTATCGGCAAGCTACTGTGCCACCCTGTATGAGTGGTGGGCACTGGCAGTGGGGAAACTACAGTCTGTGGAAGTCGGCCTGACACACACTGGCAGCAGGCAAGCAACTGAAATTAGACTAAAGTGTAAAAATTAAATGCCTTATTTCTCGGCAAGCTACTGTGCCACCCGGTATGAGTGGTAGGCACTGGCAGTAGGCACACTACAGTCTGTGGAAGTCAGCCTGACACACACTGGCAGCAGGCAAGAAACTGAAATTAGACTAAAGTGTAAAAATGAAATGCCTTATTTATCGGCAAGCTACTGTGACACCCGGTATGAGTGGTGGGCACTGGCAGTGGGCAAACTACAGTCTGTGGAAGTCGGCCTGACACACACTGGCAGCAGGCAAGCAACTGAAATTAGACTAAAGTGTAAAAATGAAATGCCTTATTTATCGGCAAGCTACTGTGCCACCCGGTATGAGTGGTGGGCACTGGCAGTGGGCACACTACAGTCTGTGGAAGTCGGCCTGACACACACTGGCAGCAGGCAAGCAACTGAAATTAGACTAAAGTGTAAAAATTAAATGCCTTATTTCTCGGCAAGCTACTGTGCCACCCGGTATGAGTGGTGGGCACTGGCAGTAGGCACACTACAGTCTGTGGAAGTCGGCCTGACACACACTGGCAGCAGGCAAGAAACTGAAATTAGACTAAAGTGTAAAAATGAAATGCCTTATTTATCGGCAAGCTACTGTGACACCCGGTATGAGTGGTGGGCACTGGCAGTGGGCACACTACAGTCTGTGGAAGTCGGCCTGACACACACTGGCAGCAGGCAAGCAACTGAAATTAGACTAAAGTGTAAAAATGAAATGCCTTATTTATCAGCAAGCTACTGTGCCACCCGGTATGAGTGGTGGGCACTGGCAGTGGGCACACTACAGTCTGTGGAAGTCGGCCTGACACACACTGGCAGCAGGCAAGCAACTGAAATTAGACTAAAGTGTAAAAATGAAATGCCTTATTTATCGGCAAGCTACTGTGCCACCCGGTATGAGTGGTGGGCACTGGCAGTGGGCACACTACAGTCTGTGGAAGTCGGCCTGACACACACTGGCAGCAGGCAAGCAACTGAAATTAGACTAAAGTGTAAAAATGAAATGCCCTATTTATCGGCAAGCTACTGTGCAATCCGGTTTGAGTGGTGGCGAGCACTGGCAGTGGGCACACTACAGTCTGTGGAAGTCGGCCTGACACACACTGGCAGCAAAAAAGCAGCTAAAATTATACTAAAGTGTAAAAATGAAATGCCTTATTTATCGACAAACTACTGTGCCACCCGGTATGAGTTTTGGGCACTGGCAGTAGGCACACTACAGTCTGTGGAAGTCGGCCTGACACACACTGGCAGCAGGCAAGCAACTGAAATTAGACTAAAGTGTAAAAATTAAATGCCTTTTTTATTGGCAAGTTACTGTGCCACCCCGTATGAGTGGTGGGCACTGTCAGTGGGCACACTACAGTCTGTAGAAGTCGGCCTGACACACACTGGCAGCAGGCAAGCAACTGAAATTTGACTAAAGTGTAAAAATTAAATGCCTTATTTATCGGCAAGCTACTGTGCCATCTGGTATGAGAGGTGGCGGGCACTGGCAGTGGGCACACTACTGTCTGTGGAAGTCAGCCTGACACACACTGGCAGCAGGCAAGAAACTGAAATGCCTTCTTTATCAGCAAGCTACTGTGCCACCCGGTATGAGTGGTGGGCACTGGCAGTGGGCACACTACAGTCTGTGGAAGTCGGCCTGACACACACTGGCAGCAGGCAAGCAACTGAAATTAGACTAAAGTGTAAAAATGAAATGCCTTATTTATCGGCAAGCTACTGTGCCACCCGGTATGAGTGGTGGGCACTGGCAGTGGGCGCACTACAGTCTGTGGAAGTCGGCCTGACACACACTGGCAGCAGGCAAGCAACTGAAATTAGACTAATTAAATTGTAAAAATTAAATGCCTTATTTATCGGCAAGCTACTGTGCCATCTGGTATGAGTGGTAGCGGGCACTGGCAGAGGGCACACTACAGTCTGTGGAAGTCGGATTGACACACACTGGCAGTAAACAAGCAACTGAAATTAGACTAAAGTTTAAAAGTGAAATGCCTTATTTATCGACAAGCTACTGTGCCACGCGGTATGAGTGGTGGCGGGCACTGGCAGTGGGCACACTACTGTCTGTGGAAGTCAGCCTGACACACACTGGCACTCACCGGTATGAGTGGTAGGCACTGGCAGTAGTCACACTACAGTCTGTGGAAGTCAGCCTGACACACACTGGCAGCAGGCAAGAAACTGAAATTAGACTAAAGTGTAAAAATGAAATGCCTTATTTATCGGCAAGCTACTGTGACACCCGGTATGAGTGGTGGGCACTGGCAGTGGGGAAACTACAGTCTGTGGAAGTCGGCCTGACACACACTGGCAGCAGGCAAGCAACTGAAATTAGACTAAAGTGTAAAAATGTAATGCCTTATTTATCAGCAAGCTACTGTGCCACCCGGTATGAGTGGTGGGCACTGGCAGTGGGCACACTACAGTCTGTGGAAGTCGGCCTGACACACACTGGCAGCAGGCAAGCAACTGAAATTAGACTAAAGTGTTAAAATGAAATGCCTTATTTATCAGCAAGCTACTGTGCCACCCGGTATGAGTGGTGGGCACTGGCAGTGGGCACACTACAGTCTGTGGAAGTCGGCCTGACACACACTGGCAGCAGGCAAGCAACTGAAATTAGACTAAATTGTAAAAATGAAATGCCTTATTTATCGGCAAGCTACTGTGCCACCCGGTATGAGTGGTGGGCACTGGCAGTGGGCGCACTACAGTCTGTGGAAGTCGGCCTGACACACACTGGCAGCAGACAAGCAACTGAAATTAGACTAAAGTGTAAAAATTAAATGCCTTATTTATCGGCAAGCTACTGTGCCATCTGGTATGAGTGGTAGTGGGCACTGGCAGAGGGCACACTACAGTCTGTGGAAGTCGGCCTGACACACACTGGCAGTAAACAAGCAACTAAAATTAGACTAAAGTTTAAAAGTGAAATGCCTTATTTATCGACAAGCTACTGTGTCAACCGGTATGAGTGGTGGGCACTGGCAGTGGGCACACTACAGTCTGTGGAAGTCGGCCTGACACACACTGGCAGCAGGCAAGCAACTGAAATTAGACTAAAGTGTAAAAATAAATTGCCTTATTTATCGGCAAGCTACTGTGCCACCCTGTATGAGTGGTGGGCACTGGAGGTGGGGAAACTACAGTCTGTGGAAGTCGGCATGACACAAACTGGCAGCAGGCAAGCAACTGAAATTAGACTAAAGTGTAAAAATGAAATGCCTTATTTCTCGGCAAGCTACTGTGCCACCCGGTATGAGTGGTAGGCACTGGCAGTAGTCACACTACAGTCTGTGGAAGTCAGCCTGACACACACTGGCAGCAGGCAAGAAACTGAAATTAGACTAAAGTGTAAAAATGAAATGCCTTATTTATCGGCAAGCTACTGTGACACCCGGTATGAGTGGTGGGCACTGGCAGTGGGGAAACTACAGTCTGTGGAAGTCGGCCTAAAACACACTGGCAGCAGGCAAGCAACTGAAATTAGACCAAAGTGTAAAAATGAAATGCCTTATTTATCGGCAAGCTACTGTGCCACCTGGTATGAGTGGTGGGCACTGGCAGTGGGCACACTACAGTCTGCTCGGCAAGCTACTGTGCCATCTGGTATGAGTGGTAGCGGGCACTGGCAGAGGGCACACTACAGTGTGTGGAAGTCGGCCTGACACACACTGGCAGTAAACAAGCAACTGAAATTTGACTAAAGTTTAAAAGTGAAATGCCATATTTATCGACAAGCTAATGTGTCAACCGATATGAGTGGTGGGCACTGGCAGTGGGCACACTACAGTCTGTGGAAGTCGGCCTGACACACACTGGCAGCAGGCAAGCAACTGAAATTAGACTAAAGTGTAAAAATGAAATGCCTTATTTATCGGCAAGCTACTGTGCCACCCAGTATGAGTGGTGGGCACTGGCAGTGGGGAAACTACAGTCTGTGGAAGTCAGCCTGACACACACTGGCAGCAGGCAAGCAACTGAAATTAGACTAAAGTGTAAAAATAAAATGCCCTTTTTATCGGCAAGGTACTGTGCCATCTGGTATGAGTGGTAGCGGGCACTGGCAGAGGGCACACTACAGTCTGTGAAAGTCGGCCTGACACACACTGGAAGAAAACAAGCAACTGAAATTAGACTAAAGTTTAAAAATGAAATGCCTTATTTATCGGCAAGCTACTGTGTCAACCGGTATGAGTAGTGGGCACTGGCAGTGGGCACACTACAGTCTGTGGAAGTCGGCCTGACACACACTGGCAGCAGGCAAGCAACTGAAATTTGACTAAAGTGTAAAAATTAAATGCCTTAATTATCGTCAAACTACTGTGCCACCGTGTATGAGTGGTGGGCACTGGCAGTGGGCACACTACAGTCTGTGGAAGTCAGCCTGACACACCCTGACAGCAGGCAAGCAACTGAAATTAGACTAAAGTGTTAAAATTAAATGCCTTTTTTATTGGCAAGCTACTGTGCCACCCCGTATGAGTGGTGCGCACTGGCAGTGTGCACACTACAGTCTGTGGAAGTCGGCCTGACACACACTGGCAGTAAACAAGCAACTGAAATTAGACTAAAGTTTAAAAGTGAAATGCCTTATTTATCGACAAGCTACTGTGCCACCCGGTATGAGTGGTGGGCACTGGCAGTGGGCACACTACAGTCTGTGGAAGTCGGCCTGACACACACTGGCAGCAGGCAAGCAACTGAAATTAGACTAAAGTGTAAAAATGAAATGCCTTATTTATCGGCAAGCTACTGTGCCACCCTGTATGAATGGTGGGCACTGGAGGTGGGGAAACTACAGTCTGTGGAAGTCGGCATGACACAAACTGGCAGCAGTCAAGCAACTGAAATTAGACTAAAGTGTAAAAATGAAATGCCTTATTTCTCGGCAAGCTACTGTGCCACCCGGTATGAGTGGTAGGCACTGGCAGTAGTCACACTACAGTCTGTGGAAGTCAGCCTGACACACACTGGCAGCAGGCAAGAAACTGAAATTAGACTAAAGTGTAAAAATGAAATGCCTTATTTATCGGCAAGCTACTGTGACACCCGGTATGAGTGGTGGGCACTGGCAGTGGGGAAACTACAGTCTGTGGAAGTCGGCCTGACACACACTGGCAGCAGGCAAGCAACTGAAATTAGACTAAAGTGTAAAAATGAAATGCCTTATTTATCGGCAAGCTACTGTGCCACCTGGTATGAGTGGTGGGCACTGGCAGTGGGCACACTACAGTCTGTGGAAGTCGGCCTGACACACACTGGCAGCAGGCAAGCAACTGAAATTAGACTAAAGTGTAAAAATGAAATGCCTTCTTTATCAGCAAGCTACTGTGCCACCCATTATGAGTGGTGAGCACTGGCAGTGGGCGCACTACAGTCTGTGGAAGTCGGCCTGACACACACTGGCAGCAGGCAAGCAACTGAAATTAGACTAAAGTGTAAAAATGAAATGCCTTATTTATCGGCAAGCTACTGTGCCACCCGGTATGAGTGGTGGGCACTGGCAGTGGGCACACTACAGTCTGTGGAAGTCGGCCTGACACACACTGGCAGCAGGCAAGCAACTGAAATTAGACTAAAGTGTAAAAATTAAATGCCTTATTTATCGGCAAGCTACTGTGCCATCTGGTATGAGTGGTAGCGGGCACTGGCAGAGGGCACACTACAGTCTGTGGAAGTCGGCCTGACACACACAGGCAGTAAACAATCAACTGAAATTAGACTAAAGTTTAAAAGTGAAATGCCTTATTTATCGACAAGCTACTGTGTCAACCGGTATGAGTGGTGGGCACTGGCAGTGGGCACACTACAGTCTGTGGAAGTCGGCCTGACACACACTGGCAGCAGGCAAGCAACTGAAATTAGACTAAAGTGTAAAAATGAAATGCCTTATATATCGGCAAGCTACTGTGCCACCCTGTATGAGTGGTGGGCACTGGAGGTGGGGAAACTACAGTCTGTGGAAGTCGGCCTGACACACACTGGCAGCAGGCAAGCAACTGAAATTAGACTAAAGTGTAAAAATGAAATGCCTTATTTCTCGGCAAGCTACTGTGCCACCCGGTATGAGTGTTAGGCACTGGCAGGGGTCACACTACAGTCTGTGGAAGTCAGCCTGACACACACTGGCAGCAGGCAAGAAACTGAAATTAGAGTAAAGTGTAAAAATGAAATGCCTTATTTATCGGCAAGCTACTGTGCCATCTGGTATGAGTGGTAGCGGGCACTGGCAGAGGTCGCACTACAGTCTGTGGAAGTCGGCCTGACACACACTGGCAGCAGGCAAGCAACTGAAATTAGACTAAAGTGTAAAAATGAAATGCCTTATTTATCGGCAAGCTACTGTGCCATCTGGTATGAGTGGTAGCGGGCACTGGCAGTGGGCACACTACAGTCTATGGAAGTCGGCCTGACACACACTGGCAGAAAACAAGCAACTGAAATTAGACTAAAGTTTAAAAATGAAATGCCTTATTTATCGCCAAGCTACTGTGTCAACCGTTATGAGTGGTGGGCACTGGCAGTGGGCACACTACAGTCTGTGCAAGTTGGCCTGACACACACTGGCAGCAGGCAAGCAAATGAAATTAGACTAAAGTGTAAAAATGAAATGCTTTATTTATCAGCAAGCTACTGTGCCACCCGGTATGAGTGGTGGGCACTGGCAGTGGGCACACTACAGTCTGTGGAAGTCGGCCTGACACACACTGGCAGCAGGCAAGCAACTGAAATTAGACTAAAGTGTAAAAATTAAATGCCTTATTTATCGGCAAGCTACTGTGCCATCTGGTATGAGTGGTAGCGGGCACTGGCAGAGGGCACACTACAGTCTGTGGAAGTCGGCCTGACACACACTGGCAGCAGGCAAGCAACTGAAATTAGACTAAAGTGTAAAAATGAAATGCCTTATTTATCGGCAAGCTACTGTGCCACCTGGTATGAGTGGTGTGGCACTGGCAGTGGGCACACTACAGTCTGTGGAAGTCAGGCCTGACACACACTGGCAGCAGGCAAGCAACTGAAATTAGACTAAAGTGTAAAAATGAAATGCCTTATTTATCGGCAAGCTACTGTGCCACCTGGTATGAGTGGTGGGCACTGGCATTGGCACACTACAGTCTGTTGAAGTCAGCCTGACACACACTGGCAGCAGGCAAGCAACTGGAATTAGATTAAAGTGTAAAAATGAAATGCCTCATTTATCGGCAAGCTACTGCTCCATCCGGTATGAGTGGTGGCGGTCACTGGCAGTGGGCACACTACAGTCTGTTGAAGTCGGCCTGACACACACTGGCAGCAGGCAAGCAACTGAAATTAGACTAAAGTGTAAAAATTAAATGCCTTATTTCTCGGCAAGCTACTGTGCCACCCGGTATGAGTGGTAGGCACTGGCAGTAGGCACACTACAGTCTGTGGAAGTCGGCCTGACACACACTGACAGCAGGCAAGCAACTGAAATTAGACTAAAGTGTAAAAATGAAATGCCCTATTTATCGGCAAGCTACTGTGCAATCCGGTTTGAGTGGTGGCGAGCACTGGCAGTGGGCACACTACAGTCTGTTGAAGTCAGCCTGACACACACTGGCAGCAGGCAAGCAGCTAAAATTAGACTAAAGTGTAAAAATGAAATGCCTTATTTATCGACAAACTACTGTGCCACCCGGTATGAGTGTTGGGTACTGGCAGTGGGCACACTACAGTCTGTGGAAGTCGGCCTGACACACACTGGCAGCAGGCAAGCAACTGAAATTAGACTAAAGTGTAAAAATTAAATGCCTTTTTTATTGGCAAGCTACTGTGCCACCCCGTATGAGTGGTGGGCACTGTCAGTGGGCACACTACAGTCTGTGGAAGTGGGCCTGACACACACTGGCAGCAGGCAAGCAACTGAAATTTGACTAAAGTGTAAAAATTAAATGCCTTATTTATCGGCAAGCTACTGTGCCATCCGGTATGAGTGGTGGCGGGCGCTGGCAGTGGGCACACTACTTGTCTGTGGAAGTCGGCCTGACACACACTGGCAGCAGGCAAGCAGCTAAAATTAGACTAAAGTGTAAAAATGAAATGCCTTATTTATCAGCAAGCTACTGTGCCACCCGGTATGAGTGGTGGGCACTGGCAGTGGGCACACTACAGTCTGTGGAAGTCGGCCTGACACACACTGGCAGCAGGCAAGCAACTGAAATTAGACTAAAGTGTAAAAATGAAATGCCTTATTTATCAGCAAGCTACTGTGCCACCCGGTATGAGTGGTGGGCACTGGCAGTGGGTGCACTACAGTCTGTGGAAGTCGGCCTGACACACACTGGCAGCAGGCAAGCAACTGAAATTAGACTAAAGTGTAAAAATGAAATGCCTTATTTATCGGCAAGCTACTGTGCCATCTGGTATGAGTGGTAGCGGGCACTGGCAGAGGGCACACTACAGTCTGTGGAAGTCGGCCTGACACACACTGGCTGTAAACAAGCAACTGAAATTAGACTAAAGTTTAAAAGTGAAATGCCTTATTTATCGACAAGCTACTGTGCCACACGGTATGAGTGGTAGCGGGCACTGGCAGAGGGCACACTACATTCTGTGGAAGTCGGCCTGACACACACTGGCAGTAAACAAGCAACTGAAATTAGACTAAAGTTTAAAAGTGAAATGCCTTATTTATCGACAAGCTACTGTGTCAACCGGTATGAGTGGTGGGCACTGGCAGTGGGCACACTACAGTCTGTGGAAGTCGGCCTGACACACACTGGCAGCAGGCAAGCAACTGAAATTAGACTAAAGTGTAAAAATGAAATGCCTTATTTATCGGCAAGCTACTGTGCCACCCGGTATGAGTGGTGGGCACTGGCAGTGGGGAAACTACAGTCTGTGGAAGTCGGCCTGACACACACTGGCAGCAGGCAAGCAACTGAAATTTGACTAAAGTTTAAAAGTGAAATGCCTTATTTATCGACAAGCTACTGTGCCACACGGTATGAGTGGTGGCGGGCACTGACAATGGGCACACTACTGTCTGTGGAAGTCAGCCTGACACACACTGGCAGCAGGCAAGCAACTGAAATTAGACTAAAGTGTAAAAATGAAATGCCTTATTTATCAGCAAGCTACTGTGCCACCCGGTATGAGTGGTGGGAACTGGCAGTGGGCGCACTACAGTCTGTGGAAGTCGGCCTGACACACACTGGCAGCAGGCAAGCAACTGAAATTAGACTAAAGTGTAAAAATTAAATGCCTTATTTATCGGCAAGCTACTGTGCCATCTGGTATGACTGGTAGTGGGCACTGGCAGAGGGCACACTACAGTCTGTGGAAGTCGGCCTGACACACACTGGCAGTAAACAAGCAACTGAAATTAGACTAAAGTTTAAAAGTGAAATGCCTTATTTATCGACAAGCTACTGTGTCAACCGGTATGAGTGGTGGGCACTGGCAGTGGGCACACTACAGTCTGTGGAAGTCGGCCTGACACACACTGGCAGCAGGCAAGCAACTGAAATTAGACTAAAGTGTAAAAATGAAATGCCTTATTTATCGGCAAGCTACTGTGCCACCCGGTATGAGTGGTGGGCACTGGCAGTGGGCAAACTACAGTCTGTGGAAGTCGGCCTGACACACACTGGCAGCAGGCAAGCAACTGAAATTAGACTAAAGTGTAAAAATGAAATGCCTTATTTATCGGCAAGCTACTGTGCCACCCGGTATGAGTGGTGGGCACTGGCAGTGGGGAAACTACAGTCTGTGGAAGTCGGCCTGACACACACTGGCAGCAGGCAAGCAACTGAAATTAGACTAAAATGTAAAAATGAAATGTCTTATTTATCGGCAAGCTACTGTGCCACCTGGTATGAGTGGTGGGCACTGGCAGTGGGCACACTACAGTCTGTGGAAGTCGGCCTTACACACACTGGCAGCTGTCAAGCAACTGAAATTAGACTAAAGTGTAAAAATGAAATGCCCTTTTTATCGGCAAGCTACTGTGCCATCTGGTATGAGTGGTAGCGGGCACTGGCAGAGGGCACACTACAGTCTGTGGAAGTCGGCCTGACACACACTGGCAGAAAACAAGCAACTGAAATTAGACTAAAGTTTAAAAATGAAATGCCTTATTTATCGGAAAGCTACTGTGTCAACCGTTATGAGTGGTGGGCACTGGCAGTGGGCACACTACAGTCTGTGGAAGTCGGCCTGACACACACTGGCAGCAGGCAAGCAACTGAAATTAGACTAAAGTGTAAAAATTTAATGCCCTTTTTATCGGCAAGCTACTGTGCCATCTGGTATGAGTGGTAGCGGGCACTGGCAGAGGGCACACTACAGTCTGTGGAAGTCGGCCTGACACACACTGGCAGAAAACAAGCAACTGAAATTAGACTAAAGTTTAAAAATGAAATGCCTTATTTATCGGAAAGCTACTGTGTCAACCGTTATGAGTGGTGGGCACTGGCAGTGGGCACACTACAGTCTGTGGAAGTCGGCCTGACACACACTGGCAGCAGGCAAGCAACTGAAATTAGACTAAAGTGTAAACAATGAAATGCCTCATTTATCGGCAAGCTACTGCGCCATCCGGTATGAGTGGTGGGCACTGGCAGTGGGCACACTACAGTCTGTGGAAGTCGGCCTGACACACACTGGCAGCAGGCAAGCAACTGAAATTAGACTAAAGTGTAAAAATTTAATGCCTTATTTATCGTCAAATTACTGTGCCACCGTGTATGAGTGGTGGGCACTGGCAGTGGGCAAACTACAGTCTGTAGAATTCAGCCTGACACACACTGGCAGCAGGCAATCAACTAAAATTAGACTAAAGTGTGAAAATGAAATGCCTCATTTATCGGCAAGCTACTGCTCCATCCGGTATGAGTGGTGGGCACTGGAAGTGGGAACACTATAGTCCGTGGAAGTCGGCCTGACACACACTGGCAGCAGGCAAGCAACTGAAATTAGACTAAAGTGTAATAATGAAATGCCTTATTTATCGGCAAGCTTCTTTGCCACCCAGTATGAGTGGTGGGCACTGGCAGTGGGCAGACTACAGTCTGTGGAAGTCGGCCTGACACACACTGGCAGCAAGCAAGCAACTGAAATTAGACTAAAATGTAAAAATGAAATGCCTTATTTATCGGCAAGCTACTGTGTCACCCGGTATCAGTGGTGGGCACTGGCAGTGGGCACACTACAGTCTGTGGAAGTCGGCCTGACACACACTGGCAGCAGGCAAGCAACTGAAATTAGACTAAAGTGTAAAAATGAAATGCCTTATTTATCGGCAAGCTACTGTGCCACCCAGTATGAGTGGTGGGCACTGGCAGTGGGCACACTACAGTCAGTGGAAGTCGGCCTGAAAAACACTGGCAGCAGGCAAGCAACTGAAATTAGACTAAAGTGTAAAAATGAAATGCCTTATTTATCGGCAAGCTATTGTGCCACCCGGTATGAGTGCTGGGCACTGGCAGTGGGCACACTACAGACTGTGGAAGTCGGCCTGACACACACTGGCAGCAGGCATGCAACTGAAATTAGACTAAAGTGTCAAAATTAAATGCCTTATTTATCAGCAAGCTACTGTGCCACCCGGTATGAGTGGTGGGCACTGGCAGTGTGCACACTACAGTCTGTGGAAGTCAGCCTGACACACACTGGCAGCAGGCAAGCAACGGAAATTAGACTAAAGTGTAAAAATGAAATGCCCTTTTTATCGGCAAGCTACTGTGCCATCTGGTATGAGTGGTAGCGGGCACTGGCAGAGGGCACACTACAGTCTGTGGAAGTCGGCCTGACACACACTGGCAGAAAACAAGCAACTGAAATTAGACTAAAGTTTAAAAATGAAATGCCTTATTTATCGGCAAGCTACTGTGTCAACCATTATGAGTGGTTGGCCCTGGCAGTGGGCACACTACAGTCTGTGGAAGTCGGCCTGACACACACTGGCAGCAGGCAAGCAACTGAAATTAGACTAAAGTGTAAAAATTAAATGCCTTATTTCTCGGCAAGCTACTGTGCCACCCGGTATGAGTAGTAGGCACTGGCAGTAGGCACACTACAGTCTGTGGAAGTCGGCCTGACACACACTGGCAGCAGGCAAGCAACTGAAATTAGACTAAAGTGTAAAAATTAAATGCCTTTTTTATTGGCAAGCTACTGTGCCACCCCGTATGAGTGGTGGGCACTGTCAGTGGGCACACTACAGTCTGTAGATGTCGGCCTGACACACACTGGCAGCAGGCAAGCAACTGAAATTAGACTAAAGTGTAAAAATGAAATGCCTTATTTAATCGGCAAGCTACTGTGCCATCCGGTATGAGAGGTGGCGGGCACTGGCAGTGGGCACACTATTGTCTGTGGAAGTCAGCCTGACACACACTGGCAGCAGGCAAGCAACTGAAATTAGACTAAAGTGTAAAAATGAAATGCCTTATTTATCAGCACGCTACTGTGTCAACCATTATGAGTGGTTGGCCCTGGCAGTGGGCACACTACAGTCTGTGGAAGTCGGCCTGACACACACTGGCAGCAGGCAAGCAACTGAAATTAGACTAAAGTGTAAAAATTAAATGCCTTTTTTATTGGCAAGCTACTGTGCCACCCCTTATGAGTGGTGCGCACTGGCAGTGGGCACACTACAGTCTGTGGAAGTCAGCCTGACACACACTGGCATCAGGCAAGCAACTGGAATTAGATTAAACTGTAAAAATGAAATGCCTTATTTATCGGCAAGCTACTGTGCCACCCGGTATGAGTGGTGGGCACTGGCAGTTGGAACACAGTCTGTGGAAGTCGGCCTGACACACTGGCAGCAGGCAAGCAACTGAAATTAGACTAAAGTGTGAAAATGAAATGCCTCATTTATCTGCAAGCTTCTGCTCCACCCGGTATGAGTGGTGGTGGGCACTGGCAGTGGGCACACTACAGTCTGTGGAAATCGGCCTGACACACACTGGCAGCAGTCAAGCAACTAAAATTAGACTAAAGTGTGGAAATGAAATGCCTTATTTATCGGAAAGCTACTGAGCCACCCGGTATGAGTGGTGGGCACTGGAAGTGGGAACACTATAGTCCGTGGAAGACGGCCTGACACACACTGGCAGCAGGCAAGCAACTAAAATTAGACTAAAGTGTAAAAATGAAATGCGTTATTTATCGGCAAGCTACTGTACCATCCGGTATGAGTGGTGGCGAGCACCTGCAGTGGGCAAACTACAGTCTGTGGAAGTCGGCCTGACACACACTGGCAGCAGGCAAGCAACTAAAATTAGACTAAAGTGTAAAAATGAAATGCCTTATTTATCGGCAAGCTACTCTGCCACCCGGTAGGAGTGGTGTGCACTGGCAGTGGGAACACAGTCTGTGGAAGACACACACTGGCAGCAGGCAAGCAACTGAAATTAGACTAAAGTGTGAAAATGAAATGCCTCATTTATCGGCAAGCTACTGCTCCACCCGGTATGAGTGGTGGCGGGCACTTGTAGTGGGCACACTACGGTCTGTGGAAGTCGGCCTAACACACACTGGCAGCAGGCAAGCAACTAAAATTAGACTAAAGTGTGAAAATGAAATGCCTTATTTATCGGCAAGCTACTGAGCGACCCGGTATGAGTGTTGGGCACTGGAAGTGGGAACACTATAGTCCGTGGAAGACGGCCTGACACACACTGGCAGCAGGCAAGCAACTGAAATTAGACTAAAGTGTAATAATGAAATGCCTTATTTATCGGCAAGCTACTTTGCCACCCACTATGAGTGGTGGGCACTGGCAGAGGGCACACTACAGTCTGTGGAAGTCGGCCTGACACACACTGGCAGCAAGCAAGCAACTGAAATTAGACTAAAGTGTAAAATTAAATGCCTTATTTATGGGCAAGCTACTGTGCCACCCGGTATCAGTGGTGGGCTCTGGCAGTGGGCACACTACAGTCTGTGGAAGTCGGCCTGACACACACTGGCAGCAGGCAAGCAACTGAAATTAGACTAAATTGTAAAAATGAAATGCCTTATTTATCAGCAAGCTACTGTGCCACCCGGTATGAGTGGTGGGCACTGGCAGTGGGCACACTACAGTCTGTGGAAGTCGTCCTGACACACACTGGCAGCAGGCAAGCAACTGAAATTAGACTAAAGTGTAAAAATGAAATGCCCTTTTTATCGGCAAGCTACTGTGCCATCTGGTATGAGTGGTAGCGAGCACTGGCAGAGGGCACACTACAGTCTGTGGAAGTCGGCCTGACACACACTGGCAGAAAACAAGCAACTGAAATTAGACTAAAGTTTAAAAATGAAATGCCTTATTTATCGGCAAGCTACTGTGTCAACCATTATGAGTGGTGGGCACTGGCAGTGGGCACACTACAGTCTGTGGAAGTCGGCCTGACACACACTGGCAGCAGGCAAGCAACTGAAATTTGACTAAAGTGTAAAAATTAAATGCCTTATTTATCGTCAAACTACTGTGCCACCGTGAATGAGTGGTGGGCACTGGCAGTGGGCACACTACAGTCTGTAGAAGTCTGCCTGACACACCCTGACAGCAGGCAAGCAACTGAAATTAGACTAAAGTGTAAAAATTTAATGCCTTTTTTATTGGCAAGCTACTGTGCCACCCCTTATGAGTGGTGCGCACTGGCAGTGGGCACACTACAGTCTGTGGAAGTCAGCCTGACACACACTGGCATCAGGCAAGCAACTGGAATTAGATTAAAGTGTAAAAATGAAATGCCTCATTTATCGGCAAGCTACTGCTCCATCCGGTATGAGTGGTGGCGGTCACTGGCAGTGGGCACACTACAGTCTGTGGAAGTCGGCCTGACACACACTGGCAGCAGGCAAGCAACTGAAATTAGACTAAAGTGTAAAAATGAAATGCCCTATTTATCGGCAAGCTACTGTGAAATCCGGTATGAGTGGTGGGCACTGGCAGTGAGGAAACTACAGTCTGTGGAAGTCGGCCTGACACACACTGGCAGCAGGCAAGCAACTGAAATTAGACTAAAGTGTGAAAATGAAATGCCTCATTTATCGGCAAGCTACTGTGCCACCCGGTATGAGTGGTGGGCACTGGCAGTGGGCACACTACAGTCTGTGGAAGTCGGCCTGACACACACTGGCAGCAGGCAAGCAACTGAAATTAGACTAAAGTGTGAAAATGAAATGCCTTATTTATCGGCAAGCTACTGAGCCACCCGGTATGAGTGGTGGGCACTGGAAGTGGGAACACTATAGTCCGTGGAAGTCGGCCTGACACACACTGGCAGCAGGCAAGCAACTGAAATTAGACTAAAGTGTAATAATGAAATGCCTTATTTATCGGCAAGCTACTGTGCCACCCGGTATGAGTGCTGGGCACTGGCAGTGGGCACACTACAGTCAGTGGAAGTCGGCCTTACAAACACTGGCAGCAGGCAAGCAACTGAAATTAGACTAAAGTGTAAAATTAAATGCCTTATTTATGGGCAAGCTACTGTGCCACCCGGTATGAGTGTTGGGCACTGGCAGTGGGCACACTACAGTCTGTGGAATTCGGCCTGACACACACTGGCAGCAGGCAAGCAACTGAAATTAGACTAAAATGTAAAAATGAAATGCCTTATTTATCGGCAAGCTACTGCTGCCACCCGGTATGAGTGGTGACGGGCACTGGCAGTGGGCACACTACAGTCTGTGGAAGTCGGCCTGACACACACTGGCAGCAGGCAAGCAACTGAAATTAGACTAAAGTGTGAAAATGAAATGCCTTATTTATCGGCAAGCTACTGCTGCCACCCGGTATGAGTGGTGGGCACTGGCAGTGGGCACACTACAGTCTGTGGAAGTCGGCCTGACACACACTGGCAGCAGGCAAGCAACTGAAATTAGACTAAAGTGTAAAAATTAAATGCCTTATTTATCGGCAAGCTACTGTGCCACCCGGTATGAGTGTTGGGCACTGGCAGTGGGCACACTACAGTCTGTGGAATTCGGCCTGACACACACTGGCAGCAGGCAAGCAACTGAAATTAGACTAAAATGTAAAAATGAAATGCCTTATTTATCGGCAAGCTACTGTGTCACCCGGAATCAGTGGTGGGCACTGGCAGTGGGCACACTACACTCTGTGGAAGTCGGCCTGACACACACTGGCAGCAGGCAAGCAACTGAAATTAGACTAAAATGTAAAAATGAAATGCCTTATTTATCGGCAAGCTACTGTGCCACCCGGTATGAGTGGTGGGCACTGGCAGTGGGCACACTACAGTCAGTGGAATTCGGCCTGACACACACTGGCAGCAGGCAAGCAACTGAAATTAGACTAAAGCGTAAAAATGAAATGCCTAATTTATCGGCAAGCTACTGTGCCACCCGGTATGAGTGGTGGGCACTGGCAGTGGGCACACTACAGTCAGTGGAATTCGGCCTGACACACACTGGCAGCAGGCAAGCAACTGAAATTAGACTAAAATGTAAAAATGAAATGCCTTATTTATCGGCAAGCTACTGTGTCACCCGGAATCAGTGGTGGGCACTGGCAGTGGGCACACTACAGTCTGTGGAAGTCGGCCTGACACACTCTGGCAGCAGGCAAGCAACTGAAATTAGACTAAAGTGTAAAAATGAAATGCCTTATTTATCGGCAAGCTACTGTGCCACCCGGTATGAGTGGTGGGCACTGGCAGTGGGCACACTACAGTCAGTGGAAGTCGGCCTGACAAACACTGGCAGCAGGCAAGCAACTGAAATTAGACTAAAGTGTAAAAAGGAAATGCCTTATTTATCGGCAAGCTACTGTGCCACCCGGTATGAGTGCTGGGCACTGGCATTGGGCACACTACAGTCTGTGGAAGTCGGCCTGACACACACTGGCAGCAGGCAAGCAACTGAAATTAGACTAAAGTGTAAAAATGAAATGCCTTATTTTTCAGCAAGCTACTGTGCCACCCGGTATGAGTGGTGGGCACTGGCAGTGGGCACACAGTTTGTGGAAGTCGGCCTGACACACACTGGCAGCAGGCAAGCAACTGAAATTAGACTAAAGTGTGAAAATGAAATGCCTCATTTATCGGCAAGCTACTGCTCCACCCGGTATGAGTGGTGACGGGCACTGGCAGTGGGCACACAGTTTGTGGAAGTCGGCCTGACACACACTGGCAGCAGGCAAGCAACTGAAATTAGACTAAAGTGTAAAAATGAAATGCCTTATTTATCGGCAAGCTACTGTGTCACCCGGAATCAGTGGTGGGCACTGGCAGTGGGCACACTACAGTCTGTGGAAGTCGGCCTGACACACTCTGGCAGCAGGGAAGCAACTGAAATTAGACTAAAGTGTAAAAATGAAATGCCTCATTTATCGGCAAGCTACTGCTCCACCCGGTATGAGTGGTGACGGGCACTGGCAGTGGGCACACAGTTTGTGGAAGTCGGCCTGACACACACTGGCAGCAGGCAAGCAACTGAAATTAGACTAAAGTGTAAAAATTAAATGCCTTATTTATCGGCAAGCTACTGTGCCACCCGGTATGAGTGTTGGGCACTGGCAGTGGGCACACTACAGTCTGTGGAAGTTGGCCTGACACACACTGGCAGCAGGCAAGCAACTGAAATTAGACTAAAATGTAAAAATGAAATGCCTTATTTATCGGCAAGCTACTGTGTCACCCGGTATCAGTGGTGGGCACTGGCAGTGGGCACACTACACTCTGTGGAAGTCGGCCTGACACACACTGGCAGCAGGCAAGCAACTGAAATTAGACTAAAGCGTAAAAATGAAATGCCTAATTTATCGGCAAGCTACTGTGCCACCCGGTATGAGTGGTGGGCACTGGCAGTGGGCACACTACAGTCAGTGGAAGTCGGCCTGACAAACACTGGCAGCAGGCAAGCAACTGAAATTAGACTAAAGTGTAAAAATTAAATACCTTATTTATCGGCAAGCTACTGTGCCACCCGGTATGAGTGGTGGGCACTGGCAGTGGGCACACTACAGTCTGTGGAAGTCGGCCTGACACACACTGGCAGCAGGAAAGCGACTCAAATTAGACTAAAGTGTAAAAATGAAATGCCTTATTTATCGGCAAGTTACTGTGCCACCCTGTATGAGTGGTGGGGACTCGCAGTGGGCACACTACAGTCTGTGGAAGTCGGCCTGACACACACTGGCAGCAGGCAAGCAACTGAAATTAGACTAAAGTGTAAAAATGAAATGCCTTTTTTATTGGCAAGCTACTGTGCCACCCTGTATGAGTGGTGGGCACTGTCAGTGGACACACTACAGTCTGTGGAAGTCGGCCTGACACACACTGGCAGCAGGCAAGCAACTGAAATTAGACTAAAGTGTAAGAATGAAATGCCATTTTTATCGGCAAGCTACTGTGCCACCCGGTATGAGTGGTGGTGGGAACTGGCAGTGGGCCAACTACAGTCAGTGGAAGTCGGCCTGAGAAACACTGGCAGCAGGCAAGCAACTGAAATTAGACTAAAGTGTAAAAATGAAATGCCTTATTTATCGGTAAGCTACTGTGCCACCTGTGCCTTACACTAATAAACTCGGCCAGCCACATCTGGAACACTAGATTTAGGGGATTGCTATTTTGGCAATTGAATTTCCCCCGAGAACAAAATCTATCCTTTGCCGGACACTATTAAACTTGGCCAGCCACAGCTGAAACCACTGATTTACGGTATTGCTATTTTGGCAATTGAATTTCACCACAGAAAAAAATATATCCTTTGCCGGACACTAAACAACTTGGCCAGCCACTACTGGGACACCAGATTTAGGGGATTGCTATTTTAGCAATTAAATTTCAACCCCAGAACAAAATCTGTCCTTTTCCGGACACTAATAAACTTGGCCAGCCAAAGCTGGAACACCAGATTTAGGGGATTGCTATTTTAGCAATTGAATTTCAGCCCAGAACAAAATCTATCCTTTGCCAGACACTAATAAACTTGGCCAGCCACAGCTAGAACACCAGATTTAGGGGATTGCTATTTTAGCAATTGAATTTCAGCCCAGAACAAAATCTATCCTTTACCCGACACTAGTAAACTTAGCCAGCCACAGCTGGAAACCCAAATTTAGGGGATTGCTATTTTGGCAATTAAATTTTAACCCCAGAACAAAATCTATCCTTTGCCGGACACTAGTAAACTTGGCCAGCCACAGCTGGAACACCAGATTTAGGGGATTGCTATTTTGGCAATTGAATTTAACCCCACTACAAAATCTATCCTTTGACGGACACTAGTAAACATGGCCAGCCACAGCTGAAACACCAGATTTAGGGGATTGCTATTTTGGCAATTGAATTTCACCCCACAACAAAATATATCCTTTGCCGGACACTAATAAACTCTGTCCAGCCACAGCTGGAACACCAGATTTAGGGTATTGCTATTTTGGCAATTGAATTTCACCCCAGAACAAAATATATCCTTTGCCGGACACTGTTAAACTTGGCCATCTACTGCTCAGACACCAGATTTAGGGGATTGCTATTTTGGCAATTGAATTTCACCCCAGAACAAAATCTATCCTTTGCCAGAGACTTTTAAAATTGGCCAGTCACAGCTGAAACCACTGATTTACGGTATTGCTATTTTGGCAATTGAATTTCACCGCAGAAGAAAATCTTTCCTTTGCCGGACACTAGTAAACTTGGCCCGCTACAGCTGGAACACCAGATATAGGGGATTTCTATTTTGGCAATTGAATTTCACACCAGAAAAAAATATATCCTTTCCCGGATACTGTTAAACTTGGCTAGCTACTGCTAGGACACCAGATTTAGTGGATTGCTATTTTGGCAATTGAATTTCACCCCAGAACAAAATCGATTCTTTGCCGGACACTAGTGAACTTGGCCAGCCACAACTGGAACACCAGATTTAGGGGATTGCTATTTTGTCAATTAAATTTCAACCCCAGAACAAAATCTATCCTTTGCCGGACACTAGTAAACCTGGCCCGCCACAGCTTAACCCCTTAAGGACCGGGGGTTTTGGGATTTTTGCGTTTTTGTTTTGCGCTCCCTGCCTTCCAAAAGCCATAACATTTTTATATTTCCGCTCACATAGCCATATGACGGCTTATTTTTTGCGGGACAAGTTGTACTTTTTAACGCTACCATTTATTTTTGCATGTGATGTAGTGGGAAACGGGAAAAAAATTCCAAAAAAAAAGCAATTTCACCACAGTTTTACGGGTTTTTAAATTACAACGTTCGATTTGCGATAAAACTGACTGGTTAATTTTATTCTTCAGGTCAGTACGAATCCGGCAATACCTAATATGTATAGTTTTTCTTGCGTTTTGATAGTGAAAAAAAAATTAAAAGTGGGAATTTTTTATTTTATTTTTTTGTCGCCATGTTTTGACCCCTATAACTTTTTGTACTTATGCGTACGGAGCAGTGTAGGGGCTCATTTTTTGCGGGGCAATCTGAACTTTTAATTGATACCATTATGGGGTGCGTATGATGTTTTGATCACTTTTTATTCATTTTTTTAGGAAATGAAGCGCCCAAAAATGGCGAATTAGCCATTTGGACGCTTTCTTTCCGTTTTTATGTTTATCGTATGGTGAATATTTTTAATATTATTATAGTATGGGCGTTTTCGCACATTGCGACACCCATTATGTGTAATTTTTTATTTTTTATTTATTTTATTTTCATTTTGGGGAAAGGGGGTGATTTGAATTTTTATATTTTTTGATTTAATTTTTATTTTTAAACTTTTTTTTTTTTTTACCACTTTCTTATAGTTCCCATAGGGAACTATAAGATGCAAACATCAGATTGCTATTCTCATATATTCCAATGCAATAGCATTGGAATATATGAGAAAATCGCATATTTCCTATGGAGCCTATTACAGTCATAGGCTCCATAGGAATACTGTGTAGTAACCTAGGTTTCATTCACAGAAACCTAGGGTACTTCATGCATGCTCCGGCTCCCCCTTGTGGCCATCAGGGGAGCCGGAGCAAAACCGAAAGTGAAACTTTCGGTTTTTGCGCGATCAGATGCCGTGGTCAGGATTGACCACGGCATCTGAGGGGTTAAATGTCCGCGATCGGCATCGCTGCCGGTCGCGGACATGAGCTGCGGGTGTCAGCTGGATGAATCAAGCATTTACCCGCAGCTCATGCGCCCGCTCCGTGCGGGAGCGGGCGCCATCTTTAAAGTGCGGACGAAGGGCGTGCATGTACGCACTTCGTCCTAAAGGGGTTAAACACCAGATTTAGGAGATTACTATTTTGGCAATTGAATTTAACCCCAGAACAAAATATATCCTTTGCCGGACACTAATAAACTTGGCCAGCCACAGCCGGAACACCAGATTTAGGGGATTGCTATTTTGACAATTGAATTTCACCCCAGAACAAAACCTGTCCTTTGCTGGAGACTTCTAAACTTGGCCAGCCACAGCTGAAACCACTGATTTACGGTATTGCTATTTTGGCCATTGAATTTCACCCCAGAACAAAATCTATCCTTTGCCGGACACTAATAGACTTGGCCAGCCACAGCTGGAACACCAGATTTAGTGGATTGCTATTTTGTCAATTAAATTTCAACTCCAGAACAAAATCTATCCTGTGCCGGACACTAGTAAACTTGGCCAGCCACAGCTGGAACACCAGATTTAGGAGATTGCTATTTTGGCAATTGAATTTCACCCCACAACAAAATATATCCTTTGCCGGACATTAATAAACTTGGCCAGCCACAGCTGGAACACCAGATTTAGGGGATTGCTATTTTGTCAATTAAATTTCAACTCCAGAACAAAATCTATCCTGTGCCGGACACTAGTAAACTTGGCCAGCCACAGCTGGAACACCAGATTTAGGGGATTGCTATTTTGGCAATTGAATTTCACCCCAGAACAAAATCTATCCTTTGCCGGACATTAATAAACTTGGCCAGCCACAGCTGGAACACCAGATTTAGGGGATTGCTATTTTGGCAATTGAATTTCACCCCAGAACATTATCAATCTATTGCCGGACACTATTAAACTTGGCCAGCCACAGCTGAAACACCAGATTTAGGGTATTGCTATTTTGGCAATTGAATTTCACCCCAGAAAAAAATGTATCCTTTGCCGGACACTGTTAAACTTGGCCAGCTACTGCTGGGACACCAGATTTATGGGATTGCTATTTTCGCAATGGAATTTCACCCCAGAACAAACTCTATCCTTTGCCGGAGACGTTTAAAATTGGCCAGTCACAGCTGAAACCACTTATTTACGGTATTGCAATTTTGGAAACTGAATTTCACCCCACAACAAAATATATCCATTGCCGGACACTATTAAACTTGGCCAGCCACAGCTGAAACCACTGATTTACGGTATTGCTATTTTAGAAATTGAATTTCAACTCAGAACAAAATATATCCTTTGCCGGACACTAGTAAACTTGGCCAGCCACAGCTGAAACACCAGATTTTGGGGATCGCTATTTGGCAATTGAATTTAACCCCAGAACAAAATCTATCCATTGCCGGACACTATTAAACTTGGCCAGCCACAGCTGAAACCACTGATTTACGGCATTGCTATTTTCGGAATTGAATTTCACCCCAGAACAAAATATATCCTTTGCCGGACACTAGTAAACTTGGCCAGCCACAGCTGAAACACCAGATTTAGGGGATTGCTATTTTGGCAATTGAATTTCACCCCAGAACAAAATATATCCTTTGCCGGACACTGTTAAACTTGGCCAGCTACTGCTGGGACACCAGATTTATGGGATTGCTATTTTCGCAATTGAATGTCACCCCAGAACAAACTCTATCCTTTGCCGGAGACGTTTAAAATTGGCCAGTCACAGCTGAAACCACTGATTTAAGGTATTGCTATTTTGGCAATTGAATTTCACACCAGAACAAAATATATCCTTTGCCGGACACTAATGAACTTGGCCAGCAACAGCTGGAACACCAGATTTAGGGGATTGCTATTTTGGCAATTGAATTTCACCCCAGAACAAAATATATCCTTTGACGGACACTGTTAAACTTGGCCAGCCACAGCTGAAACCACTGATTTACGGTATTGCTATTTTGGCCATTGAATTTCACCCCAGAACAAAATCTATCCTTTGCCGGACACTAGTAAACCTGGCCAGCCACAGCTTAAACAACAGATTTAGGGGATTGCTATTTTGGCAATTGAATTTCACCCCAGAACAAAATCTATCCTTTGCCGGACACTGTTAAACTTGGCCAGCCACAGCTATAACCACTGATTCAAGGTATTGCTATTTTGGCAATTGAATATCACCCCAGAAAAAAATATACCCTTTGCCGGACACTAATAGACTTGGCCAGCCACAGCTGGAACACCAGATTTAGGGGATTGCTATTTTGTCAATTAAATTTCAACTCCAGAACAAAATCTATTCTGTGCCGGACATTAGTAAACTTGGCCAGCCACAGCTGGAACACCAGATTTAGGGGATTGCTATTTTGGCAATTGAATTTCACCCCACAACAAAGTATATCCTTTGCCGGACACTAATAAACTTGGCCAGCCACAGCTTGAACACCAGATTTAGGGGATTGCTATTTTGGCAATTGAATTTCACTCCAGAAAAAAATCAATCTATTGCCGGACACTAGTAAACTTGGCCAGCCACAGCTGGAACACCAGATTTAGGGGATTGCTATTTTGGCAATTGAATTTTACCCCAGAACAAAATATATCCTTTGCCGGACACTAGTAAACTTGGCCAGCCACAGCTGAAACACCTGATTTAGGGGATTGCAATTTTGGCAACTGAATTTCACCCCACAATAAAATATATCCATTGCCGGACACTATTAAAATTGGCCAGCCACAGCTGAAACCACTGATTTACGGTATTGCTATTTTAGGAATTGAATTTCACCCCAGAACAAAATATATCCTTTGCCGGACACTAGTAAACTTGGCCAGCCACAGCTGAAACACCAGATTTAGGGGATTGCTATTTTGGCAATTGAATTTCACCCCACAACAAAATATATCCTTTGCCGGACACTGTTAAACTTGGCCAGCTACTGCTGGGACACCAGATTTATGGGATTGCTATTTTCGCAATGGAATTTCACCCCAGAACAAACTCTATCCTTTGCCGGAGACGTTTAAAATTGGCCAGTCACAGCTGAAACCACTGATTTACGGTATTGCTATTTTGGCAATTGAATTTCACCCCAGAACAAAATCTATCGTTCGCCGGACACTAGTAAACTTGGCCAGCTATAGCTGGAACACCAGATTTAGGGGATTTCTATTTTGGCAATTGAATTTCACCCCACAACAAAATATATCCTTTGCCGGACACTAATAAAATTGGCAAGCCACAGCTGGAACACCAGATTTTGGGGATCGCTATTTGGCAATTGAATTTAACCCCAGAACAAAATCTATCCATTGCCGGACACTATTAAACTTGACCAGCCACAGCTGAAACCACTGATTTACGGTATTGCTATTTTCGGAATAGAATTTCACCCCAGAACAAAATGTATCCTTTGCCGGACACTAGTAAACTTGGCCAGCCAAAGCTTAAACACCAGATTTAGGGGATTGCTATTTTGGCAATTGAATTTCACCCCACAACAAAATATATCCTTTGCCGGACACTAATAAACTTGGCCAGCCACAGCCGGAACACCAGATTTAGGTGATTGCTATTTTGACAATTGAATTTCACCCCAGAACAAAACCTGTCCTTTGCCGGAGACTTTTAAACTTGGCCAGTCACAGCTGAAACCACTGATTTACGGTATTGCTATTTTGGCCATTGAATTTCACCCCAGAACAAAATCTATCCTTTGCCAGACACTAGTAAACCTGGCCAGCCACAGCTTAAACAACAGATTTAGGGGATTGCTATTTTGGCAATTGAATATCACCCCAGAACAAAATCTATCCTTTGCCGGACACTGTTAAACTTGGCCAGCCACAGCTATAACCACTGATTCACGGTATTGCAATTTTGGCAATTGAATATCACCCCAGAAAAAAAGTATACCCTTTGCCGGACACTAATAGACTTGGCCAGCCACAGCTGGAACACCAGATTTAGGGGATTGCTATTTTGTCAATTAAATTTCAACTCCAGAACAAAATCTATCCTGTGCCGGACACTAGTAAACTTGGCCAGCCACAGCTGGAACACCAGATTTAGGGGATTGCTATTTTGGCAATTGAATTTCACCCCACAACAAAATATATCCTTTGCCGGACACTGTTAAACTTGGCCAGCTACTGCTGGGACACCAGATTTATGGGATTGCTATTTTCGCAATGGAATTTCACCCCAGAACAAAATATATCCTTTGCAGGAGACGTTTAAAATTGGCCAGTCACAGCTGAAACCACTGATTTACAGTATTGCTATTTTGGCAATTGAATTTCACCCCAGAACAAAATCTATCGTATGCCGGACACTAGTAAACTTGGCCAGCTATAGCTGGAACACCAGATTTAGGGGATTTCTATTTTGGCAATTGAATTTCAACTCCAGAACAAAATCTATCCTGTTGCCGGACACTAGTAAACTTGGCCAGCCACAGCTGGAACACCAGATTTAGGGGATTGCTATTTTGGCAATTGAATTTCACCCCACAACAAAATATATCCTTTGCCGGACACTAATAAACTTGGCCAGCCACAGCTGGAACACCAGATTTAGTGGATTGCTATTTTGGCAATTGAATTTCACCCCAGAACAAAATCAATCCATTGCCGGACACTATTAAACTTGGCCAGCCACAGCTGAAACACCAGATTTAGGGTATTGCTATTTTGGCAATTGAATTTCACCCCAGAAAAAAAATTTATCCTTTGCCGGACACTGTTAAACTTGGCCAGCTACTGCTGGAACATCTAATTTATGGGATTGCTATTTTCGCAATTGAATTTCACCCAAGAACAAACTCTATCCTTTGCCGGAGACTTTTAAAATTGGCCAGTCACAGTTGAAACCACTGATTTACGGTATTGCTATTTTGGCAATTGAATTTCACACCAGAACAAAATATATCCTTTGCCGGACACTAATGAAATTGGCCAGCAACAGCTGGAACACCAGATTTAGGGGATTGCTATTTTGGTAATTGAATTTCACCCCAGAACAAAATATATCCTTTGACGGACACTGTTAAACTTGGCCAGCCACAGCTGAAACCACTGCTTTACGGTATTGCTATTTTGGCAATTGAATATCACCCCAGAAAAAAATATGTCCTTTGCCGGACACTAAAAAACTTGGCCAGCCACTGCTGGGACACCAGATTTATGGAATTGCTATTTTGGCAATTAAATTTCAACCCCAGAAAAAAATCTATCCTGTGCCGGACACTAGTAAACTTGTCCAGCCACAGCTGGAACACCAGATTTAGGGGATTGCTATTTTGGCAATAGAATTTCACCCCACAACAAAATATATCCTTTGCCGGACACTAAAAAACTTGGCCAGCCACAGCTGGAACACCAGATTTAGGGAATTGCTATTTTGGCAATTAAATTTCAACCCCAGAACAAAATCTATCCTGTGCCGGACACTAGTAAACTTGTCCAGCCACAGCTGGAACACCAGATTTAGGGGATTGCTATTTTGGCAATAGAATTTCACCCCACAACGAAATATATCCTTTGCCGGACACTAAAAAACTTGGCCAGCCACAGCTGGAACACCAGATTTAGGGAATTGCTATTTTGGCAATTAAATTTCAACCCCAGAACAAAATCTATCCTTTGCTTGACACTAGTAAACTTGGCCAGCCACAGCTGAAACACCAGATTTAGGGGATTGCAATTTTGGCAATTGAATTTCACCCCACAATAAAATATGTCCTTTGCCGGACACTAATGAACTTGGCTAGCCAAAGCTGGAACACCAGATTTAGGGGATTGCTATTTTGGCAATTGAGTTTCACCCCAGAACAAAATATATCCTTTGCCGGACACTAGTAAACTTGGCCAGCCACAGCTGAAACACCTGATTTAGGGGATTGCAATTTTGGCAACTGAATTTCACCCCACAACAAAATATATCCTTTGCCGGACATTAATAAAATTGGCCAGCCACAGCTGGAACACCAGATTTAGGGGATCGCTATTTGGCAATTGAATTTAACCCCAGAACAAAATCTATCCATTGCCGGACACTATTAAACTTGGCCAGCCACAGCTGAAACCACTGATTTACGGTATTGCTATTTTCGGAATTGAATTTCACCCCAGAACAAAATATATCCTTTGCCGGACACTAGTAAACTTGGCCAGCCAAAGCATAAACACCAGATTTAGGGGATTGCTATTTTGGCAATTGAATTTCACCCCACAACAAAATATATCCTTTGCCGGACACTAATAAACTTAGCCAGCCACAGCCGGAACACCAGATTTAGGGGATTGCTATTTTGACAATTGAATTTCACCCCAGAACAAAACCTGTCCTTTGCCGGAGACTTTTAAACTTGGCCAGCCACAGCTGAAACCACTGATTTACGGTATTGCTATTTTGGCCATTGAATTTCACCCCAGAACAAAATCTATCCTTTGCCAGACACTAGTAAACCTGGCCAGCCACAGCTTAAACAACAGATTTAGGGGATTGCTATTTTGGCAATTGAATTTCACCCCAGAACAAAATCTATCCTTTGCTGGACACTGTTAAACTTGGCCAGCCACAGCTATAACCACTGATTCACGGTATTGCTATTTTGGCAATTGAATATCACCCCTGAAAAAAAGTATACCCTTTGCCGGACACTAATAGACTTGGCCAGCCACAGCTGGAACACCAGATTTAGGGGATTGCTATTTTGTCAATTAAATTTCAACTCCAGAACAAAATCTATCCTGTGCCGGACACTAGTAAACTTGGCCAGCCACAGCTGTAACACCAGATTTAGGGGATTGCTATTTTGGCAATTGAATTTCACCGCAGAATAAAATATATCCTTTGCCGGACACTAATAAACTTGGCCAGCCACAGCTGGAACACCAGATTTAGGGGATTGCTATTTTGGCAATTGAATTTCACCCCAGAAAAAAATTTATCCTTTGCCGGACACTGTTAAACTTGGCCAGCTACTGCTGGGACACCAGATTTATGGGATTGCTATTTTCGCAATGGAATTTCACCCCAGAACAAACTCTATACTTTGCCGGAGACGTTTAAAATTGGCCAGTCACAGCTGAAACCACTGATTTACAGTATTGCTATTTTGGCAATTGAATTTCACCCCAGAACAAAATCTATCGTATGCCGGACACTAGTAAACTTGGCCAGCTATAGCTGGAACACCAGATTTAGGGGATTTCTATTTTGGCAATTGAATTTGAACTCCAGAACAAAACCTATCCTGTTGCCGGACACTAGTAAACTTGGCCAGCCACAGCTGGAACACCAGATTTAGGGGATTGCTATTTTGGCAATTGAATTTCACCCCACAACAAAATATATCCTTTGCCGGACACTAATAAACTTGGCCAGCCACAGCTGGAACACCAGATTTAGGGGATTGCTATTTTGGCAATTGAATTTCACCCCAGAACAAAATCAATCCATTGCCGGACACTATTAAACTTGGCCAGCCACAGCTGAAACACCAGATTTAGGGTATTGCTATTTTGGCAATTGAATTTCACCCCAGAAAAAAAATTTATCCTTTGCCGGACACTGTTAAACTTGGCCAGCTACTGCTGGAACACCAGATTTATGGGATTGCTATTTTCGCAATTTAATTTCACCCAAGAACAAACTCTATCCTTTGCCGGAGACTTTTAAAATTGGCCAGTCACAGTTGAAACCACTGATTTACGGTATTGCTATTTTGGCAATTGAATTTCACACCAGAACAAAATATATCCTTTGCCGGACACTAATGAACTTGGCCAGCAACAGCTGGAACACCAGCTTTAGGGGATTGCTATTTTGGTAATTGAATTTCACCCCAGAACAAAATATATCCTTTGACTGACACTGTTAAACTTGGCCAGCCACAGCTGAAACCACTGATTTACGGTATTGCTATTTTGGCAATTGAATATCACCCCAGAAAAAAATATGTCCTTTGCCGGACACTAAAAAACTTGGCCAGCCACTGCTGGGACACCAGATTTATGGAATTGCTATTTTGGCAATTAAATTTCAACCCCAGAACAAAATCTATCCTTTGCCGGACACTAGTAAACTTGTCCAGCCACAGCTGGAACACCAGATTTAGGGGATTGCTATTTTGGCAATTGAATTTCACCCCACAACAAAATATATCCTTTGCCGGACACTAAAAAACTTGGCCAGCCACAGCTGGAACACCAGATTTAGGGAATTGCTATTTTGGCAATTAAATTTCAACCCCAGAACAAAATCTATCATGTGCCGGACACTAGTAAACTTGTCCAGCCACAGCTGGAACACCAGATTTAGGGGATTGCTATTTTGGCAATAGAATTTCACCCCACAACGTAATTTATCCTTTGCCGGACACTAAAAAACTTGGCCAGCCACAGCTGGAACACCAGATTTAGGGAATTGCTATTTTGGCAATTAAATTTCAACCCCAGAACAAAATCTATCCTTTGCCGGACACTAGTAAACTTGGCCAGCCACAGCTGAAACACCAGATTTAGAGGATTGCAATTTTGGCAATTGAATTTCACCCCACAATAAAATATGTCCTTTGCCGGACACTAATGAACTTGGCTAGCCACAGCTGGAACACCAGATTTAGGGGATTGCTATTTTGGCAATTGAATTTCACCCCAGAACAAAATATATCCTTTGCCGGACACTAGCAAACTTGGCCAGCCACAGCTGAAACACCTGATTTAGGGGATTGCAATTTTGGCAACTGAATTTCACCCCACAACAAAATATATCCTTTGCCGGACACTAATAAAATTGGCCAGCCACAGCTGGAACACCAGATTTAGGGGATCGCTATTTGGCAATTGAATTTAACCCCAGAACAAAATCTATCCATTGCCGGACACTATTAAACTTGGCCAGCCACAGCTGAAACCACTGATTTACGGTATTGCTATTTTCGGAATTGAATTTCACCCCAGAACAAAATATATCCTTTGCCGGACACTAGTAAACTTGGCCAGCCAAAGCATAAACACCAGATTTTGGGGATTGCTATTTTGGCAATTGAATTTCACCCCACAACAAAATATATCCTTTGCCGGACACTATTAAACTTGGCCAGCCACAGCCGGAACACCAGATTTAGGGGATTGCTATTTTGACAATTGAATTTCACCCCAGAACAAAACCTGTCCTTTGCCGGAGACTTTTAAACTTGGCCAGCCACAGCTGAAACCACTGATTTACGGTATTGCTATTTTGGCCATTGAATTTCACCCCAGAACAAAATCTATCCTTTGAAGGACACTAGTAAACCTGGCCAGCCACAGCTTAAACAACAGATTTAGGGGATTGCTATTTTGGCAATTGAATTTCACCCCAGAACAAAATCTATCCTTTGCCGGACACTGTTAAACTTGGCCAGCCACAGCTATAACCACTGATTCACGGTATTGCTATTTTGGCAATTGAATATCACCCCAGAAAAAAAGTATACCCTTTGCCGGACACTAATAGACTTGGCCAGCCACAGCTGGAACACCAGATTTAGGGGATTGCTATTTTGTCAATTAAATTTCAACTCCAGAACAAAATCTATCCTGTGCCAGACACTAGTAAACTTGGCCAGTCACAGCTGGAACACCAGATTTAGGGGATTGCTATTTTGGCAATTGAATTTCACCCCAGAACAAAATATATCCTTTGCCGGACACTAATAAACTTGGCCAGCCACAGCTGGAACACCAGATTTAGGGGATTGCTATTTTGGCAATTGAATTTCACCCCAGAACAAAATCAATCTATTGCCGGACACTATTAAACTTGGCCAGCCAGAGCTGAAACACCAGATTTAGGGTATTTCTATTTTGGCAATTGAATTTCACCCCAGAACAAAATCAATCTATTGCCGGACACTAGTAAACTTGGCCAGCCACAGCTGGAACACCAGATTTAGGGGATTGCTATTTTGGCAATTGAATTTAACCCCACAACAAAATATATCCTTTGCCGGACACTAATAAACTTGGCCAGCCAAAGCTGGAACACCAGATTTAGGGGATTGCTATTTTGGCAATTGAATTTCACCCCAGAACAAAATCAATCCATTGCCGGACACTATTAAACTTGGCCAGCCACAGCTGAAACACCAGATTTAGGGTATTGCTATTTTGGCAATTGAATTTCACCCTAGAAAAAAAATTTATCCTTTGCCGGACACTGTTAAACTTGGCCAGCTACTGCTGGAACACCAGTTTTTTGGGATTGCTATTTTCGCAATTGAATTTCACCCAAGAACAAACTATCCTTTGCCGGAGACTTTTAAAATTGGCCAGTCACAGTTGAAACCACTGATTTACGGTATTGCTATTTTGGCAATTGAATTTCACACCAGAACAAAATATATCCTTTGCCGGACACTAATGAACTTGGCCAGCAACAGCTGGAACACCAGATTTAGGGGATTGCCATTTTGGCAATTGAATTTCACCCCAGAACAAAATATATCCATTGACGGACACTGTTAAACTTGGAAAGCCAAAGCTGAAACCACTGATTTACGGTATTGCTATTTTGGCAATTGAATATCACCCCAGAAAAAAATATGTCCTTTGCCGGACACTAAAAAACTTGGCCAGCCACTGCTGGGACACCAGATTTATGGAATTGCTATTTTGGCAATTAAATTTCAACCCCAGAACAAAATCTATCCTGTGCCGGACACTAGTAAACTTGGCCAGCCACAGCTGGAACACCAGATTTAGGGGATTGCTATTTTGGCAATTGAATTTTACCCCACAACAAAATATATCCTTTGCCGGACACTAAAAAACTTGGCCAGCCACAGCTGGAACACCAGATTTAGGGAATTGCTATTTTGGCAATTAAATTTCAACCCCAGAACAAAATCTATCCTTTGCCGGACACTAGTAAACTTGGCCAGCCACAGCTGAATCACCAGATTTAGGGGATTGCAATTTTGGCAATTGAATTTCACCCCACAATAAAATATGTCCTTTGCCGGACACTAATGAACTTGGCTAGCCACAGCTGGAACACCAGATTTAGGGGATTGCTATTTTGGCAATTGAATTTCACCCCAGAACAAAATATATCCTTTGCCGGACACTAGTAAACTTGGCCAGCCACAGCTGAAACACCTGATTTAGGGGATTGCAATTTTGGCAACTGAATTTCACCCCACAACAAAATATATCCTTTGCCGGACACTAATAAAATTGGCCAGCCACAGCTGGAACACCAGATTTAGGGGATCGCTATTTGGCAATTGAATTTAACCCCAGAACAAAATCTATCCATTGCCGGACACTATTAAACTTGACCAGCCACAGCTGAAACCACTGATTTACGGTATTGCTATTTTCGGAATAGAATTTCACCCCAGAACAAAATATATCCTTTGCCTGACACTAGTAAACTTGGCCAGCCAAAGCTTAAACACCAGATTTAGGGGATTGCTATTTTGGCAATTGAATTTCACCCCACAACAAAATATATCCTTTGCCGGACACTAATAAACTTGGCCAGCCACAGCCGGAACACCAGATTTAGGTGATTGCTATTTTGACAATTGAATTTCACCCCAGACCAAACCTGTCCTTTGCCGGAGACTTTTAAACTTGGCCAGCCACAGCTGAAACCACTGATTTACGGTATTGCTATTTTGGCCATTGAATTTCACCCCAGAACAAAATCTATCCTTTGCCAGACACTAGTAAACCTGGCCAGCCACAGCTTAAACAACAGATTTAGGGGATTGCTATTTTGGCAATTGAATATCACCCCAGAACAAAATCTATCCTTTGCCGGACACTGTTAAACTTGGCCAGCCACAGCTATAACCACTGATTCACGGTATTGCAATTTTGGCAATTGAATATCACCCCAGAAAAAAAGTATACCCTTTGCCGGACACTAATAGACTTGGCCAGCCACAGCTGGAACACCAGATTTAGGGGATTGCTAATCTGTCAATTAAATTTCAACTCCAGAACAAAATCTATCCTGTGCCGGACACTAGTAAACTTGGCCAGCCACAGCTGGAACACCAGATTTAGGGGATTGCTATTTTGGCAATTGAATTTCACCCCACAACAAAATATATCCTTTGCCGGACACTGTTAAACTTGGCCAGCTACTGCTGGGACACCAGATTTATGGGATTGCTATTTTCGCAATGGAATTTCACCCCAGAACAAACTCTATCCTTTGCCGGAGACGTTTAAAATTGGCCAGTCACAGCTGAAACCACTGATTTACAGTATTGCTATTTTGGCAATTGAATTTCACCCCAGAACAAAATCTATCGTATGCCGGACACTAGTAAACTTGGCCAGCTATAGCTGGAACACCAGATTTAGGGGATTTCTATTTTGGCAATTGAATTTCAACTCCAGAACAAAATCTATCCTGTTGCCGGACACTAGTAAACTTGGCCAGCCACAGCTGGAACACTAGACTTAGGGGATTGCTATTTTGGCAATTGAATTTCACCCCACAACAAAATATATCCTTTGCCGGACACTAATAAACTTGGCCAGCCACAGCTGGAACACCAGATTTAGGGGATTGCTATTTTGACAATTGAATTTCACCCCAGAACAAAATCAATCCATTGCCGGACACTATTAAACTTGGCCAGCCACAGCTGAAACACCTGATTTAGGGGATTGCAATTTTGGCAACTGAATTTCACCCCACAACAAAATATATCCTTTGCCGGACACTAATAAAATTGGCCAGCCACAGCTGGAACACCAGATTTAGGGGATCGCTATTTGGCAATTGAATTTAACCCCAGAACAAAATCTATCCATTGCCGGACACTATTAAACTTGACCAGCCACAGCTGAAACCACTGATTTACGGTATTGCTATTTTCGGAATAGAATTTCACCCCAGAACAAAATGTATCCTTTGCCGGACACTAGTAAACTTGGCCAGCCAAAGCTTAAACACCAGATTTAGGGGATTGCTATTTTGGCAATTGAATTTCACCCCACAACAAAATATATCCTTTGCCGGACACTAATAAACTTGGCCAGCCACAGCCGGAACACCAGATTTAGGTGATTGCTATTTTGACAATTGAATTTCACCCCAGAACAAAACCTGTCCTTTGCCGGAGACTTTTAAACTTGGCCAGTCACAGCTGAAACCACTGATTTACGGTATTGCTATTTTGGCCATTGAATTTCACCCCAGAACAAAATCTATCCTTTGCCAGACACTAGTAAACCTGGCCAGCCACAGCTTAAACAACAGATTTAGGGGATTGCTATTTTGGCAATTGAATATCACCCCAGAACAAAATCTATCCTTTGCCGGACACTGTTAAACTTGGCCAGCCACAGCTATAACCACTGATTCACGGTATTGCAATTTTGGCAATTGAATATCACCCCAGAAAAAAAGTATACCCTTTGCCGGACACTAATAGACTTGGCCAGCCACAGCTGGAACACCAGATTTAGGGGATTGCTATTTTGGCAATTGAATTTCACCCCACAACAAAATATATCCTTTGCCGGACACTGTTAAACTTGGCCAGCTACTGCTGGGACACCAGATTTATGGGATTGCTATTTTGGCAATTGAATTTCACCCCAGAACAAAATCAATCTATTGCCGGACACTATTAAACTTGGCCAGCCACAGCTGAAACACCAGATTTAGGGTATTGCTATTTTGGCAATTGAATTTCACCCCAGAAAAAAATTTATCCTTTGCCGGACACTGTTAAACTTGGCCAGCTACTGCTGGGACACCAGATTTATGGGATTGCTATTTTCGCAGTGGAATTTCACCCCAGAACAAACTCTATACTTTGCCGGAGACGTTTAAAATTGGCCAGTCACAGCTGAAACCACTGATTTACAGTATTGCTATTTTGGCAATGGAATTTCACCCCAGAACAAAATCTATCGTATGCCGGACACTAGTAAACTTGGCCAGCTATAGTTGGAACACCAGATTTAGGGGATTTCTATTTTGGCAATTGAATTTCAACTCCAGAACAAAATCTATCCTGTTGCCGGACACTAGTAAACTTGGCCAGCCACAGCTGGAACACCAGATTTAGGGGATTGCTATTTTGGCAATAGAATTTCACCCCACAACGAAATATATCCTTTGCCGGACACTAAAAAACTTGGCCAGCCACAGCTGGAACACCAGATTTAGGGAATTGCTATTTTGGCAATTAAATTTCAACCCCAGAACAAAATCTATCCTTTGCTTGACACTAGTAAACTTGGCCAGCCACAGCTGAAACACCAGATTTAGGGGATTGCAATTTTGGCAATTGAATTTCACCCCACAATAAAATATGTCCTTTGCCGGACACTAATGAACTTGGCCAGCCACAGCTGGAACACCAGATTTAGGGGATTGCTATTTTGGCAATTGAGTTTCACCCCAGAACAAAATATATCCTTTGCCGGACATTAATAAAATTGGCCAGCCACAGCTGGAACACCAGATTTAGGGGATTGCTATTTTGGCAATTGAATTTGAACTCCAGAACAAAACCTATCCTGTTGCCGGACACTAGTAAACTTGGCCAGCCACAGCTGGAACACCAGATTTAGGGGATTGCTATTTTGGCAATTGAATTTCACCCCACAACAAAATATATCCTTTGCCGGACACTAATAAACTTGGCCAGCCACAGCTGGAACACCAGATTTAGGGGATTGCTATTTTGGCAATTGAATTTCACCCCAGAACAAAATCAATCCATTGCCGGACACTATTAAACTTGGCCAGCCACAGCTGAAACACCAGATTTAGGGTATTGCTATTTTGGCAATTGAATTTCACCCCAGAAAAAAAATTTATCCTTTGCCGGACACTGTTAAACTTGGCCAGCTACTGCTGGAACACCAGATTTATGGGATTGCTATTTTCGCAATTTAATTTCACCCAAGAACAAACTCTATCCTTTGCCGGAGACTTTTAAAATTGGCCAGTCACAGTTGAAACCACTGATTTACGGTATTGCTATTTTGGCAATTGAATTTAACACCAGAACAAAATATATCCTTTGCCGGACACTAATGAACTTGGCCAGCAACAGCTGGAACACCAGCTTTAGGGGATTGCTATTTTGGTAATTGAATTTCACCCCAGAACAAAATATATCCTTTGACTGACACTGTTAAACTTGGCCAGCCACAGCTGAAACCACTGATTTACGGTATTGCTATTTTGGCAATTGAATATCACCCCAGAAAAAAATATGTCCTTTGCCGGACACTAAAAAACTTGGCCAGCCACTGCTGGGACACCAGATTTATGGAATTGCTATTTTGGCAATTAAATTTCAACCCCAGAACAAAATATTTCCTTTGCCGGACACTAGTAAACTTGTCCAGCCACAGCTGGAACACCAGATTTAGGGGATTGCTATTTTGGCAATTGAATTTCACCCCACAACAAAATATATCCTTTGCCGGACACTAAAAAACTTGGCCAGCCACAGCTGGAACACCAGATTTAGGGAATTGCTATTTTGGCAATTAAATTTCAACCCCAGAACAAAATCTATCATGTGCCGGACACTAGTAAACTTGTCCAGCCACAGCTGGAACACCAGATTTAGGGGATTGCTATTTTGGCAATAGAATTTCACCCCACAACGTAATTTATCCTTTGCCGGACACTAAAAAACTTGGCCAGCCACAGCTGAAACCACTGATTTACGGTATTGCTATTTTGGCCATTGAATTTCACCACAGAACAAAATCTATCCTTTGCCGGACACTAGTAAACCTGGCCAGCCACAGCTTAAACAACAGATTTAGGGGATTGCTATTTTGGCAATTGAATTTCACCACAGAACAAAATCTATCCTTTGCCGGACACTGTTAAACTTGGCCAGCCACAGCTATAACCACTGATTCACGGTATTGCTATTTTGGCAATTGAATATCACCCCAGAAAAAAAGTATACCCTTTGCCGGACACTGATAGACTTGGCCAGCCACAGCTGGAACACCAGATTTAGGGGATTGCTATTTTGTCAATTAAATTTCAACTCCAGAACAAAATCTATCCTGTGCCGGACACTAGTAAACTTGGCCAGCCACAGCTGGAACACCAGATTTAGGGGATTGCTATTTTGGCAATTGAATTTCACCCCAGAACCAAATATATCCTTTGCCGGACACTAATAAACTTGGCCAGCCACAGCTGGAACACCAGATTTAGGGGATTGCTATTTTGGCAATTGAATTTCACCCCAGAACAAAATCAATCTATTGCCGGACACTATTAAACTTGGCCAGCCATAGCTGAAACACCAGATTTAGGGTATTGCTATTTTGGCAATTGAATTTCACCCCAAAAAAAAATTTATCCTTTGCCGGACACTGTTAAACATGGCCAGCTACTGCTGGGACACCAGATTTATGGGATTGCTATTTTCGCAATGGAATTTCACCCCAGAACAAACTCTATCCTTTGCCGGAGACGTTTGAAATTGGCCAGTCACAGCTGAAACCACTGATTTACAGTATTGCTATTTTGGCAATTGAATTTCACCCCAGAACAAAATCTATCGTATGCCGGACACTAGTAAACTTGGCCAGCTATAGCTGGAACACCAGGTATAGGGGATTTCTATTTTGGCAATTGAATTTCAACTCCAGAACAAAATCTATCCTGTTGCCGGACACTAGTAAACTTGGCCAGCCACAGCTGGAACACCAGATTTAGGGGATTGCTATTTTGGCAATTGAATTTCACCCGACAACAAAATATATCCTTTGCCGGACACTAATAAACTTGGCCAGCCACAGCTGGAACACCAGATTTAGGGGATTGCTATTTTAGCAATTGAATTTAACCCCAGAACAAAATCAATCCATTGCCGGACACTATTAAACTTGGCCAGCCATAGCTGAAACACCAGATTTAGGGTATTGCTATTTTGGCAATTGAATTTCACCCCAGAAAATTTTTTTATCCTTTGCCGGACACTGTTAAACTTGGCCAGCTACTGCTGGAACACCAGATTTATGGGATTGCTATTTTCGCAATTGAATTTCACCCAAGAACAAACTCTATCCTTTGCCGGAGACTTTTAAAATTGGCCAGTCACAGTTGAAACCACTGATTTACGGTATTGCTATTTTGGCAATTGAATTTCACACCAGAACAAAATATATCCTTTGCCGGACACTAATGAACTTGGCCAGCAACAGCTGGAACACCAGATTGAGGGGATTGCTATTTTGGCAATTGAATTTCACCCCAGAACAAAATATATCCTTTGACGGACACTGTTAAACTTGGAAAGCCAAAGCTGAAACCACTGATTTACGGTATTGCTATTTTGGCAATTGAATATCACCCCAGAAAAAAATATGTCCTTTGCCGGACACTAAAAAACTTGGCCAGCCACAGCTGGAACACCAGATTTAGGGGATTGCTATTTTGGCAATTGAATTTCACCCCACAACAAAATATGTCCTTTGCCGGACACTAAAAAACTTGGCCAGCCACAGCTGGAACACCAGATTTAGGGGATTGCTATTTTGGCAATTGAATTTCACCCCACAACAAAATCTATCCTTTGCCGGACACTAGTAAACTTGGCCAGCCACAGCTGAAACACCAGATTTAGGGGATTGCAATTTTGGCAATTGAATTTCACCCCACAATAAAATATGTCCTTTGCCGGACACTAATGAACTTGGCTAGCCACAGCTGGAACACCAGATTTAGGGGATTGCTATTTTGGCAATTAAATTTCACCCCAGAACAAAATATATCCTTTGCCGGACACTAGCAAACTTGGCCAGCCACAGCTGAAACACCTGATTTAGGGGATTGCAATTTTGGTAACTGAATTTCACCCCACAACAAAATATATCCTTTGCCGGACACTAATAAAATTGGCCAGCCACAGCTGGAACACCAGATTTAGGGGATCGCTATTTGGCAATTGAATTTAACCCCAGAACAAAATCTATCCATTGCCGGACACTATTAAACTTGGCCAGCCACAGCTGAAACCACTGATTTACGGTATTGCTATTTTCGGAATTGAATTTCACCCCAGAACAAAATATATCCTTTGCCGGACACTAGTAAACTTGGCCAGCCAAAGCATAAACACCAGATTTTGGGGATTGCTATTTTGGCAATTGAATTTCACCCCACAACAAAATATTTCCTTTGCCGGACACTAATAAACTTGGCCAGCCACAGCCGGAACACCAGATTTAGGGGATTGCTATTTTGGCCATTGAATTTCACCCCAGAACAAAATCTAATCTTTGCCGGACACTAGTAAACCTGGCCAGCCACAGCTTAAACAACAGATTTAGGGGATTGCTATTTTGGCAATTGAATTTCACCCCAGAACAAAATCTATCCTTTGCCGGACACTGTTAAACTTGGCCAGCCACAGCTATAACCACTGATTCACGGTATTGCTATTTTGGCAATTGAATATCACCCCAGAAAAAAAGTATACCCTTTGCCGGACACTAATAGACTTGGCCAGCCACAGCTGGAACACCAGATTTAGGGGATTGCTATTTTGTCAATTAAATTTCACCCCAGAACAAAATCAATCCATTGCAGGACACTATTAAACTTGGCCAGCCACAGCTGAAACACCAGATTTAAGTATTGCTATTTTGGCAATTGAATTTCACCCCAGAAAAAAATTTATCCTTTGCCGGACACTAATAGACTTGGCCAGCCACAGCTGGAACACCAGATTTAGGGGATTGCTATTTTGTCAATTAAATTTCAACTCCAGAACAAAATCTATCCTGTGCCGGACACTAGTAAACTTGGCCAGCCACAGCTGGAACACCAGATTTAGGGGATTGCTATTTTGGCAATTGAATTTCACCCCAGAACAAAATATATCCTTTGCCGGACACTAATAAACTTGGCCAGCCACAGCTGGAACACCAGATTTAGGGGATTGCTATTTTGGCAATTGAATTTCACCCCAGAACAAAATCAATCTATTGCCGTACACTATTAAACTTGGCCAGCCATAGCTGAAACACCAGATTTAGGGTATTGCTATTTTGGCAATTGAATTTCACCCCAGAAATTTTTTTATCTTTTGCCGGACACTGTTAAACTTGGCCAGCTACTGCTGGGACACCAGATTTATGGGATTGCTATTTTCGCTATGGAATTTCACCCCAGAACAAACTCTATCCTTTGCCGGAGACGTTTAAAATTGGCCAGTCACAGCTGAAACCACTGATTTACAGTATTGCTATTTTGGCAATTGAATTTCACCCCATAACAAAATCTATCGTATGCCGGACACTAGTAAACTTGGCCAGCTATAGCTGGAACACCAGATTTAGGGGATTTCTATTTTGGCAATTGAATTTCAACTCCAGAACAAAATCTATCCTGTTGCCGGACACTAGTAAACTTGGCCAGCCACAGCTGGAACACCAGATTTAGGGGATTGCTATTTTGGCAATTGAATTTCACCCCAGAACAAAATCAATCCATTGCCGGACACTATTAAACTTGGCCAGCCACAGCTGAAACACCAGATTTAAGTATTGCTATTTTGGCAATTGAATTTCACCCCAGAAAAAAAATTTATCCTTTGCCGGACACTGTTAAACTTGGCCAGCTACTGCTGGAACACCAGATTTATGGGATTGCTATTTTCGCAATTGAATTTCACCCAAGAACAAACTCTATCCTTTGCCGGAGACTTTTAAAATTGGCCAGTCACAGTTGAAACCACTGATTTACGGTATTGCTATTTTGGCAATTGAATTTCACACCAGAATACAAAATATATCCTTTGCCGGACACTAATGAACTTGGCCAGCAACAGCTGGAACACCAGATTTAGGGGATTGCTATTTTGGCAATTGAATTTCACCCCAGAACAAAATATATGCTTTGACGGACACTGTTAAACTTGGCCAGCCACAGCTGAAACCACTGATTTACGGTATTGCTATTTTGGCAATTGAATATCACCCCAGAAAAAAATATGTCCTTTGCCGGACACTAAAAAACTTGGCCAGCCACTGCTGGGACACCAGATTTATGGAATTGCTATTTTGGCAATTAAATGTCAACCCCAGAACAAAATCTATCCTGTGCCGGACACTAGTAAATTTGTCCAGCCACAGCTGGAACACCAGATTTAGGGGATTGCTATTTTGGCAATTGAATTTCACCCCACAACAAAATATATCCTTTGCCGGACACTAAAAAACTTGGCCAGCCACAGCTGGAACACCAGATTTAGGGAATTGCTATTTTGGCAATTAAATTTCAACCCCAGAACAAAATCTATCCTTTGCCGGACACTAGTAAACTTGGCCAGCCACAGCTGAAACACCAGATTTAGGGGATTGCAATTTTGGCAATTGAATTTCACCCCACAATAAAATATGTCCTTTGCCGGACACTAATGAACTTGGCTAGCCACAGCTGGAACACCAGATTTAGGGGATTGCTATTTTGGCAATTGAATTTCACCCCAGAACAAAATATATCCTTTGCCGGACACTAGCAAACTTGGCCAGCCACAGCTGAAACACCTGATTTAGGGGATTGCAATTTTGGCAACTGAATTTCACCCCAGAAAAATTTTTATCTTTTGCCGGACACTGTTAAACTTGGCCAGCTACTGCTGGGACACCAGATTTATGGGATTGCTATTTTCGCTATGGAATTTCACCCCAGAACAAACTCTATCCTTTGCCGGAGAGGTTAAAAATGGCCAGTCACAGCTGAAACCACTGATTTACAGTATTGCTATTTTGGCAATTGAATTTCACCCCAGAACAAAATCTATCGTATGCCGGACACTAGTAAACTTGGCCAGCTATAGCTGGAACACCATATTTAGGGGATTTCTATTTTGGCAATTGAATTTCAACTCCAGAACAAAATCTATCCTGTTGCCGGACATTAGTAAACTTGGCCAGCCACAGCTGGAACACCAGATTTAGGGGATTGCTATTTTGGCAATTGAATTTCACCCCACAACAAAATATATCCTTTGCCGGACACTGTTAAACTTGGCCAGCTACTGCTGGGACACCAGATTTATGGGATTGCTATTTTCGCTATGGAATTACACCCAAGAACAAACTCTATCCTTTAACGGAGACGTTTAAAATTGGCCAGTCACAGCTGAAACCACTGATTTACAGTATTGCTATTTTGGCAATTGAATTTCACCCCAGAACAAAATCTATCGTATGCCGGACACTAGTAAACTTGGCCAGCTATAGCTGGAACACCAGATTTAGGGGATTTCTATTTTGGCAATTGAATTTCAACTCCAGAACAAAATCTATCCTGTTGCCGGACACTAGTAAACTTGGCCAGCCACAGCTGGAACACCAGATTTAGGGGATTGCTATTTTGGCAATTGAATTTCACCCCAGAACAAAATCAATCCATTGCCGGACACTATTAAACTTGGCCAGCCACAGCTGAAACACCAGATTTAAGTATTGCTATTTTGGCAATTTAATTTCACCCCAGAAAAAAAAATTATCCTTTGCCGGACACTGTTAAACTTGGCCAGCTACTGCTGGAACACCAGATTTATGGGATTGCTATTTTCGCAATTGAATTTCACCCAAGAACAAACTCTATCCTTTGCCGGAGACTTTTAAAATTGGCCAGTCACAGTTGAAACCACTGATTTACGGTATTGCTATTTTGGCAATTGAATTTCACACCAGAACAAAATATATCCTTTGCCGGACACTAATGAACTTGGCCAGCAACAGCTGGAACACCAGATTTAGGGGATTGCTATTTTGGCAATTGAATTTCACCCCAGAACAAAATATATCCTTTGACGGACACTGTTAAACTTGGCCAGCCACAGCTGAAACCACTGATTTACGGTATTGCTATTTTGGCAATTGAATATCACCCCAGAAAAAAATATGTCCTTTGCCGGACACTAAAAAACTTGGCCAGCCACTGCTGGGACACCAGATTTATGGAATTGCTATTTTGGCAATTAAATTTCAACCCCAGAACAAAATCAATCTATTGCCGGACACTAGTAAACTTGTCCAGCCACAGCTGGAACACCAGATTTAGGGGATTGTTATTTTGGCAATTGAATTTCACCCCACAACAAAATATATCCTTTGCCGGACACTAAAAACTTGGCCAGCCACAGCTGGAACACCAGATTTAGGGAATTGCTATTTTGGCAATTAAATTTCAACCCCAGAACAAAATCTATCCTTTGCCGGACACTAGTAAACTTGGCCAGCCACAGCTGAAACACCAGATTTAGGGGATTGCAATTTTGGCAATTGAATTTCACCCCACAATAAAATATGTCCTTTGCCGGACACTAATGAACTTGGCTAGCCACAGCTGGAACACCAGATTTAGGGGATTGCTATTTTGGCAATTGAATTTCACCCCAGAACAAAATATATCCTTTGCCGGACACTAGCAAACTTGGCCAGCCACAGCTGAAACACCTGATTTAGGGGATTGCAATTTTGGCAACTGAATTTCACCCCACAACAAAATATATCCTTTGCCGGACACTAATAAAATTGGCCAGCCACAGCTGGAACACCAGATTTAGGGGATCGCTATTTGGCAATTGAATTTAACCCCAGAACAAAATCTATCCATTGCCGGACACTATTAAATTTGGCCAGCCACAGCTGAAACCACTGATTTTCGGTATTGCTATTTTCGGAATTGAATTTCACCCAGAACAAAATATATCCTTTGCCGGACACTAGTAAACTTGGCCAGCCAAAGCATAAACACCAGATTTAGGGGATTGCTATTTTGGCAATTGAATTTCACCCCACAACAAAATATATCCTTTGCCGGACACTATTATACTTGGCCAGCCACAGCCGGAACACCAGATTTAGGGGATTGCTATTTTGACAATTGAATTTCACCCCAGAACAAAACCTGTCCTTTGCCGGAGACTTTTAAACTTGGCCAGCCACAGCTGAAACCACTGATTTACGGTATTGCTATTTTGGCCATTGAATTTCACCCCAGAACAAAATCTATCCTTTGCCGGACACTAGTAAACCTGGCCAGCCACAGCTTAAACAACAGATTTAGGGGATTGCTATTTTGGCAATTGAATTTCACCCCAGAACAAAATCTATCCTTTGCCGGAGACTTTTAAAATTGGCCAGTCACAACTGAAACCACTGATTTACGGTATTGCTATTTTGGCCATTGAATTTCACCCCAGAACAAAATCTAATCTTTGCCGGACACTAGTAAACCTGGCCAGCCACAGCTTAAACAACAGACTTAGGGGATTGCTATTTTGGCAATTGAATTTCACCCCAGAACAAAATCTATCCTTTGCCGGACACTGTTAAACTTGGCCAGCCACAGCTATAACCACTGATTCACGGTATTGCTATTTTGGCAATTGAATATCACCCCAGAAAAAAAGTATACCCTTTGCCGGACACTAATAGACTTGACCAGCCACAGCTGGAACACCAGATTTAGGGGATTGCTATTTTGTCGATTAAATTTCAACTCCAGAACAAAATCTATCCTATGCCGGACACTAGTAAACTTGGCCAGCCACAGCTGGAACACCAGATTTAGGGGATTGCTATTTTGGCAATTGAATTTCACCCCAGAACAAAATATATCCTTTGCCGGACACTAATAAACTTGGCCAGCCACAGCTGGAACACCAGATTTAGGGGATTGCTATTTTGGCAATTGAATTTCACCCCAGAACAAAATCAATCTATTGCCGTACACTATTAAACTTGGCCAGCCATAGCTGAAACACCAGATTTAGGGTATTGCTATTTTGGCAATTGAATTTCACCCCAAAAAAAAATTTATCTTTTGCCGGACACTGTTAAACTTGGCCAGCTACTGCTGGGACACCAGATTTATGGGATTGCTATTTTCGCAATTGAATTTCACCCCAGAACAAACTCTATCCTTTGCCGGAGACGTTTAAAATTGGCCAGTCACAGTTGAAACCACTGATTTACGGTATTGCTATTTTGGCAATTGAATTTCACACCAGAACAAAATCTATCGTATGCCGGACACTAGCAAACTTGGCCAGCCACAGCTGAAACACCTGATTTAGGGGATTGCAATTTTGGCAACTGAATTTCACCCCACAACAAAATATATCCTTTGCCGGACACTAATAAAATTGGCCAGCCACAGCTGGAACACCAGATTTAGGGGATTTCTATTTTGGCAATTGAATTTCAACTCCAGAACAAAATCTATCCTGTTGCCGGACACTAGTAAACTTGGCCAGCCACAGCTGGAACACCAGATTTAGGGGATTGCTATTTTGGCAATTGAATTTCACCCCAGAACAAAATATATCCTTTGCCGGACACTAATAAACTTGGCCAGCCACAGCTGGAACACTAGATTTAGGGGATTGCTATTTTGGCAATTGAATTTCACCCCAGAACAAAATCAATCCATTGCCGGACACTATTAAACTTGGCCAGCCACAGCTGAAACACCAGATTTAAGTAATGCTATTTTGGCAATTGAATTTCACCCCAGAAAAAAATTTATCCTTTGCCGGACACTGTTAAACTTGGCCAGCTACTGCTGGAACACCAGATTTATGGGATTGCTATTTTCGCAATTGAATTTCACCCAAGAACAAACTCTATCCTTTGCCGGAGACTTTTAAAATTGGCCAGTCACAGTTGAAACCACTGATTTACGGTATTGCTATTTTGGCAATTGAATTTCACACCAGAACAAAATATATCCTTTGAAGGACACTGTTAAACTCGGCCAGCCACAGCTGAAACCACTGATTTACGGTATTGCTATTTTGGAAATTGAATATCACCCCAGAAAAAAATATGTCCTTTGCCGGACACTAAAAAACTTGGCCAGCCACTGCTGGGACACCAGATTTATGGAATTGCTATTTTGGCAATTAAATTTCAACCCCAGAACAAAATCTATCCTGTGCCTGACACTAGTAAACTTGTCCAGCCACAGCTGGAACACCAGATTTAGGGGATTGCTATTTTGGCAATTGAATTTCACCCAACAACAAAATATGTCCTTTGCCGGACACTAAAAAACATGGCCAGCCACAGCTGGAACACCAGATTTAGGGAATTGCTATTTTGGCAATTAAATTTCAACCCCTGAACAAAAACTATCCTGTGCCGGACACTAGTAAACTTGTCCAGCCACAGCTGGAACACCAGATTTAGGGGATTGCTATTTTGGCAATAGAATTTCACCCCACAACAAAATCTATCGTATGCCGGACACTAGCAAACTTGGCCAGCCACAGCTGAAACACCTGATTTAGGGGATTGCAATTTTGGCAACTGAATTTCACCCCACAACAAAATATATCCTTTGCCGGACACTAATAAAATTGGCCAGCCACAGCTGGAACACCAGATTTAGGGGATTTCCATTTTGGCAATTGAATTTCAACTCCAGAACAAAATCTATCCTGTTGCCGGACACTAGTAAACTTGGCCAGCCACAGCTGGAACACCAGATTTAGGGGATTGCTATTTTGGCAATTGAATTTCACCCCAGAACAAAATATATCCTTTGCCGGACACTAATAAACTTGGCCAGCCACAGCTGGAACACTAGATTTAGGGGATTGCTATTTTGGCAATTGAATTTCACCCCAGAACAAAATCAATCCATTGCCGGACACTATTAAACTTGGCCAGCCACAGCTGAAACACCAGATTTAAGTAATGCTATTTTGGCAATTGAATTTCACCCCAGAAAAAAAATTTATCCTTTGCCGGACACTGTTAAACTTGGCCAGCTACTGCTGGAACACCAGATTTATGGGATTGCTATTTTCGCAATTGAATTTCACCCAAGAACAAACTCTATCCTTTGCCGGAGACTTTTAAAATTGGCCAGTCACAGTTGAAACCACTGATTTACGGTATTGCTATTTTGGCAATTGAATTTCACACCAGAACAAAATATATCCTTTGAAGGACACTGTTAAACTCGGCCAGCCACAGCTGAAACCACTGATTTACGGTATTGCTATTTTGGAAATTGAATATCACCCCAGAAAAAAATATGTCCTTTGCCGGACACTAAAAAACTTGGCCAGCCACTGCTGGGACACCAGATTTATGGAATTGCTATTTTGGCAATTAAATTTCAACCCCAGAACAAAATCTATCCTGTGCCTGACACTAGTAAACTTGTCCAGCCACAGCTGGAACACCAGATTTAGGGGATTGCTATTTTGGCAATAGAATTTCACCCCACAACAAAATATATCCTTTGCCGGACACTAAAAAACTTGGCCAGCCACAGCTGGAACACCAGATTTAGGGAATTGCTATTTTGGCAATTAAATTTCAACCCCAGAACAAAATCTATCCTTTGCCGGACACTAGTAAACTTGGCCAGCCACAGCTGAAACACCAGATTTAGGGGATTGCAATTTTGGCAATTGAATTTCACCCCACAATAAAATATGTCCTTTGCCGGACACTAATGAACTTGGCTAGCCATAGCTGGAACACCAGATTTAGTGGATTGCTATTTTGGCAATTGAATTTCACCACAGAACAAAATATATCCTTTGCCGGACACTAGTAAACTAGGCCTGCCACAGCTGAAACACCTGATTTAGGGGATTGCAATTCTGGCAACTGAATTTCACCCCACAACAAAATCTATCCTGTTGCCGGACACTAATAAAATTGGCCAGCCACAGCTGGAACACCAGATTTAGGGGATCGCTATTTGGCAATTGAATTTAACCCCAGAACAAAATCTATCCATTGCCGGACACTATTAAACTTGGCCAGCCACAGCTGAAACCACTGATTTACGGTATTGCTATTTTCGGAATTGAATTTCACCCCAGAACAAAATATATCCTTTGCCGGACACTAGTAAACTTGGCCAGCCAAAGCTTAAACACCAGATTTAGGGGATTGCTATTTTGGCAATTGAATTTCACCCCAGAACAAAACCTGTCCTTTGCCGGAGACTTTTAAACTTGGCCAGCCACAGCTGAAACCACTGATTTACTGTATTGCTATTTTGGCCATTGAATTTCACCCCACAACAAAATCTATCCTTTGCCGGACACTAGTAAACCTGGCCAGCCACAGCTTAAACAACAGATTTAGGGGATTGCTATTTTGGCAATTGAATTTCACCCCAGAACAAAATCTATCCTTTGCCGGACACTGTTAAACTTGGCCAGCCACAGCTGAAACCACTGATTTACGGTATTGCTATTTTGGCAATTGAATATCACCCCAGAAAAAAATATGTCCTTTGCATGACACTAAAAAACTTGGCCAGCCACTGCTGGGACACCAGATTTATGGAATTGCTACTTTGGCAATTAAATTTCAACCCCAGAACAAAATCTATCCTGTGCCGGACACTAGTAAACTTGTCCAGCCACAGCTGGAACACCAGATTTAGGGGATTGCTATTTTGGCAATAGAATTTCACCCAACAACAAAATATGTCCTTTGCCGGACACTAAAAAACTTGGCCAGCCACAGCTGGAACACCAGATTTAGGGAATTGCTATTTTGGCAATTAAATTTCAACCCCAGAACAAAATCTATCCTGTGCCGGACACTAGTAAACTTGTCCAGCCACAGCTGAAACACCAGATTTAGGGGATTGCAATTTTGGCAATTGAATTTCACCCCACAATAAAATATGTCCTTTTCCGGACACTAATGAACTTGGCCAGCCACAGCTAGAACACCAGATTTAGGGGATTGCTATTTTGGCAACTGAATTTCACCCCAGAACAAAATATATCCATTGCCGGAAACAATTAAAATTGGCCAGCCACAGCTGAAACCACTGATTTACGATATTGCTATTTTCGGAATTGAATTTAACCCCAGAACAAAATATATCCTTTGCCGGACACTAGTAAACTTGGCCAGCCAAAGCTTAAACACCAGATTTAGGGGATTGCTATTTTGGCAATTGAATTTCACCCCACAACAAAATATATCCTTTGCCGGACACTAATAAACTTGGCCAGCCACAGCCGGAACCCCAGATTTAAGGGATTGCTATTTTGACAATTGAATTTCACCCCAGAACAAAACCTGTCCTTTGCCGGACACTAGTAAACCTGGCCAGCCATAGCTTAAACAACAGATTTAGGGGATTGCTATTTTGGCAAATGAATTTCACCCCAGAACAAAATCTATCCTTTGCCGGACACTGTTAAACTTGGCCAGCCACAGCTATAACCACTGATTCACGGTATTGCTATTTTGGCAATTGAATATCACCCCAGAAAAAATGTATCCTTTGCCGGACACTGTTAAACTTGGCCAGCTACTGCTGGGACACCAGATTTATGGGATTGCTATTTTCGCAATGGAATTTCACCCCAGAACAAACTCTATCCTTTGCCGGAGACGTTTAAAATTGGCCAGTCACAGCTGAAACCACTGATTTACGGTATTGCTATTTTGGCAATTGAATTTCACCCCAGAACAAAATCTATCGTACGCCGGACACTGGTAAACTTGACCAGCTATAGCTGGAACACCAGATTTAGGGGATTTCTATTTTGGCAATTGAATTTCAACTCCAGAACAAAATCTATCCTGTTGCCGGACACTAGTAAACTTGGCCAGCCACATCTGGAACACCAGATTTAGGGGATTGCTATTTTGGCAATTGAATTTCACCCCACAACAAAATATATCCTTTGACGGACACTAATAAAATTGGCAAGCCACAGCTGGAACTCCAGATTTTGGGGATCGCTATTTTTCAATTGAATTTAACCCCAGAACAAAATCTATCCATTGCCGGACACTATTAAACTTGGCCAGCCACAGCTGAAACCACTGATTTACGGTATTGCTATTTTGGCAATTGAATTTTACCCCAGAACAAAATATATCCTTTGCCGGACACTAGTAAACTTGGCCAGCCATAGCTGAAACACCTGATTTAGGGGATTGCAATTTTGGCAACTGAATATCACCCCACAACAAAATATATCCATTGCCGGACACTATTAAACTTGGCCAGCCACAGCTGAAACCACTGATTTACGGTATTGCTATTTTAGGAATTGAATTTCACCCCAGAACAAAATATATCCTTTGCTGGACACTAGTAAACTTGGCCAGCCACAGCTGAAACATCAGATTTAGGGGATTGCTATTTTAACAATTGAATTTCACCCCACAACAAAATATATCCTTTGCCGGACACTGTTAAACTTGGCCAGCTACTGCTGGGACACCAGATTTATGGGATTGCTATTTTCGCAATGGAATTTCACCCCAGAACAAACTTTATCCTTTGCCGGAGACGTTTAAAATTGGCCAGTCACAGCTGAAACCACTGATTTACGGTATTGCTATTTTGGCAATTGAATTTGACCACATCACAAAATCTATCGTACGTCGGACACTAGTAAACTTGGCCGGCTATAGCTGGAACACCAGATTTTGGGGATTTCTATTTTGGCAATTGAATTTCAACTCCAGAACATAATCTATCCTGTTGCCTGACACTAGTAAACTTGGCCAGCCACAGCTGAAACACCAGAATTAGGGGATTGCTATTTTGGCAATTGAATTTCACCCCACAACAAAATATATCCTTTGCCGGACACTAATAAAATTGGCAAGCCACAGCTGGAACACCATATTTTGGGGATCGCTATTTTTCAATTGAATTTAACCCCAGAAAAAAATCTATCCATTGCCGGACACTATTAAACTTGGCCAGCCACAGCTGAAACCACTGATTTACGGTATTGCTATTTTCGGAATAGAATTTCACCCCAGAACAAAATATATCCTTTGCCGGACACTAGTAAACTTGGCCAGCCACAGCTGAAACACCAGATTTAGGGGATTGCTATTTTGGCAATTGAATTTTACCCCACAACAAAATATATCCTTTGCCGGACACTATTAAACTTGGCCAGCCACAGCTGAAACACCAGATTTAGGGTATTGCTATTTTGGCAATTGAATTTCACCCCAGAACAAAATTTATCCTTTGCCGGAGACGTTTAAAATTGGCCAGTCACAGCTGAAACCACTGATTTACAGTATTGCTATTTTGGCAATTGAATTTCACCCCAGAACAAAATCTATTGTATGCCGGACACTAGTAAACTTGGCCAGCAATAGCTGGAACACCAGATTTAGGGGATTTCTATTTTGGCAATTGAGTTTCAACTCCAGAACAAAATCTATCCTGTTGCCTGACACTAGTAAACTTGGCCAGCCACAGCTGGAACACCAGATTTAGGGGATTGCTATTTTGGCAATTGAATTTCACCCCACAACAAAATATATCCTTTGCCGGACACTAATAAACTTGGCCAGCCACAGCTGGAACACCAGATTTAGGGGATTGCTATTTTGGCAATTGAATTTCACCCCAGAACAAAATCAATCCATTGCCGGACACTATTAAACTTGGCCAGCCACAGCTGAAACACCAGATTTAGAGTATTGCTATTTTGTCAATTAAATTTCAACTCCAGAACAAAATCTATCCTGTGCGGGACACTAGTAAACTTGGCCAGCCACAGCTGGAACACCAGATTTAGGGGATTGCTATTTTGTCAATTAAATTTCAACTCCAGAACAAAATCTATCCTGTGCCGGACACTAGTAAACTTGGCCAGCCACAGCTGGAACACCAGATTTAGGGGATTGCTATTTTGGCAATTGAATTTCACCCCACAACAAAATATATCCTTTGCCGGACACTAATAAACTTGGCCAGCCACAGCTGGAACACCAGATTTAGTGGATTGCTATTTTGGCAATTGAATTTCACCCCAGAACAAAATCAATCTATTGCCGGACACTATTAAACTTGGCCAGCCACAGCTGAAACTCCAGATTTAGGGTATTGCTATTTTTGCAATTGAATTTAACTCCAGAAAAAATTTTATCCTTTGCCGGACACTGTTAAATTTGGCCAGCCACAGCTGAAACACCAAATTTATGGGATTGCTATTTTCGCAATGGAATTTCACCCCAGAACAAACTATATCCTTTGCCGGAGACGTTTAAAATTGGCCAGTCACAGCTGAAACCACTGATTTACGGTATTGCTATTTTGGCAATTGAATTTCACCCCAGAACAAAATCTATCGTACGCCGGACACTAGTAAACTTGGCCAGCTATAGCTGGAACACAAGATTTAGGGGATTTCTATTTTGGCAATTGAATTTCAACTCCAGAACAAAATCTATCCTGTTGCCGGACACTAGTAAACTTGGCCAGCCACAGCTGGAACACCAGATTTAGGGGATTGCTATTTTGGCAATTGAATTTTACCCCAGAACAAAATATATCCTTTGCCGGACACTAGTAAACTTGGCCAGCCACAGCTGAAACACCTGATTTAGGGGATTGCAATTTTGGCAACTGAATTTCACCCCACAACAAAATATATCCATTGCCGGACACTATTAAACTTGGCCAGCCACAGCTGAAACCACTGATTTACGGTATTGCTATTTTAGGAATTGAATTTCACCCCAGAACAAAATATATCCTTTGCCGGACACTAGTAAACTTGGCCAGCCACAGCTTAAACACCAGATTTAGGGGATTGCTATTTTGGCAATTAAATTTCACCCCACAACAAAATATATCCTTTGCCGGACACTAATAAAATTGGCAAGCCACAGCTGGAACACCAGATTTTGGGGATCGCTATTTGGAAATTGAATTTAACCCCAGAACAAAATCTATCCATTGCCGGACACTATTAAACTTGGCCAGCCACAGCTGAAACCACTGATTTACGGTATTGCTATTTTCGGAATTGAATTTCACCCCAGAACAAAATATTTCCTTTGCCGGACACTAGTAAACTTGGCCAGCCACAGCTGAAATACCAGATTTAGGGGATTGTTATTTTGGCAATTGAATTTCACCCCACAACAAAATATATCCTTTGCCGGACACTGTTAAACTTGGCCAGCCATAGCTGAAACACCAGATTTAGGGTATTGCTATTTTGGCAATTGAATTTCACCCCAGAACAAAATTTATCCTTTGCCGGACACTGTTAAACTTGGCCAGCCAAAGCTGAAACACCAGATTTAGGGTATTGCTATTTTGGCAATTGAATTTCACCCTAGAAATATTTTTCATCCTTTGCAAGACACTGTTAAACTTGGCCAGCTACTGCTGGGACACCAGATTTATGGGATTGCTATTTTGGCAATTGAATTTCACCCAAGAACAAACTCTATCCTCTGACGGAGACTTTTAAAATTGGCCAGTCACAGTTGAAACCACTGATTTACGGTATTGCTATTTTGGCAATTGAATTTCACACCAGAACAAAATATATCCTTTGCCGACACTAATGAACTTGGCCAGCAACAGCTGGAACACCAGATTTAGGGGATTGCTATTTTGGCAATTGAATTTCACCCCACAACAAAATATATCCTTTGCCAGACACTAAAAAACTTGGCCAGCCACAGCTGGAACACCAGATTTAGGGAATTGCTATTTTGGCAATTAAATTTCAACCCCAGAACAAAATCTATCCTGTGCCGGACACTAGTAAACTTGTCTAGCCTCAGCTGGAACACCAGATTTAGGGGATTGCTATTTTGGCAATTGAATTTCACCCCAGAACAAAATCAATCTATTGCCGGACACTATTAAACTTGGCCAGCCACAGCTGAAACACCAGATTTAGGGTATTGCTATTTTGGCAATTGAATTTCACCCCAGAAAAAAATTTATCCTTTGCCGGACACTGTTAAACTTGGCCAGCTACTGCTGGGACACCAGATTTATGGGATTGCTATTTTCGCAATGGAATTTCACCCCAGAACAAACTCTATCCTTTGCCGGAGACGTTTAAAATTGGCCAGTCACAGCTGAAACCACTGATTTACAGTATTGCTATTTTGGCAATTGAATTTCACCCCAGAACAAAATCTATCGTATGCCGGACACTAGTAAACTTGGCCAGCTATAGCTGGAACACCAGATTTAGGGGATTTCTATTTTGGCAATTGAATTTCAACTCCAGAACAAAATCTATCCTGTTGCCGGACACTAGTAAACTTGGCCAGCCACAGCTGGAACACCAGATTTAGGGGATTGCTATTTTGGCAATTGAATTTCACCCCACAACAAAATATATCCTTTGCCGGACACTAATAAACTTGGCCAGCCACAGCTGGAACACCAGATTTAGGGGATTGCTATTTTGGCATTTGAATTTCACCCCAGAACAAAATCAATCCATTGCCGGACACTATTAAACTTGGCCAGCCACAGCTGAAACACCAGATTTAGGGTATTGCTATTTTGGCAATTGAATTTCAACCCAGAAAAAAAATTTTATCCTTTGCCGGACACTGTTAAACTTGGCCAGCTACTGCTTGGACACCAGATTTATGGGATTGCTATTTTCGCAATTGAATTTCACCCAAGAACAAACTCTAACCTTTGCCGGAGACTTTTTAAATTGGCCAGTCATAGTTGAACCCACTGATTTACGGTATTGCTATTTTGGCAATTGAATTTCACACTAGAACAAAATATATCCTTTGCCGGACACTAATGAACTTGGCCAGCAACAGCTGGAACACCAGATTTAGGGGATTGCTATTTTGGCAATAGAATTTCACCCCACAACAAAATATATCCTTTGCCGGACACTAAAAAAACTTGGCCAGCCACAGCTGGAACACCAGATTTAGGGAATTGCTATTTTGGCAATTGAATATCACCCCAGAAAAAAATTTATCCTTTGCCGGACACTGTTAAACTTGGCCAGCCACAGCTGAAACACCAGATTTAGGGGATTGCAATTTTGGCAATTGAATTTCACCCCACAATAAAATATGTCCTTTGCCGGACACTAATGAACTTGGCCAGCCACAGCTGGAACACCAGATTTAGGGGATTGCTATTTTGGCAATTGAATTTCACCCCACAACAAAATATATCCTTTGCCAGACACTAGTAAACTTGGCCAGCCACAGCTGAAACACTTGATTTAGTGGATTGCAATTTTGGCAACTGAATTTCACCCCACAACAAAATATATCCTTTGCCGGACACTAATAAAATTGGCCAGCCACAGCTGGAACACCAGATTTAGGGGATCGCTATTTGGCAATCGAATTTAACCCCAGAACAAAATCTATCCATTTCCGGACACTATTAAACTTGGCCAGTCACAGCTGAAACCACTGATTTACGGTATTGCTATTTTCGGAATAGAATTTCACCCCAGAACAAAATATATCCTTTGCCGGACACTAGTAAACTTGGCCAGCCACAGCTTAAACACCAGATTTAGGGGATTGCTATTTTGGCAATTGAATTTCACCCCACAACAAAATATATCCCTTGCCGGACACTAATAATCTTGGCCAGCCACAGCCGGAACACCAGATTTTGGGGATTGCTATTTTGACAATTGAATTTCACCCCAGAACAAAACTTGTCCTTTGCCGGAGACTTTTAAACTTGGCCAGCCACAGCTGAAACCACTGATTTACGGTATCGCTATTTTGGCCATTGAATTTCACCCCAGAACAAAATCTATCCTTTGCCGGACACTTTTATACCTGGCCAGCCACAGCTTAAACAACAGATTTAGGGGATTGCTATTTTGGCAATTGAATTTCACCCCAGAACAAAATCTATCCTTTGCCGGACACTGTTAAACTTGGCCAGCCACAGCTATAACCACTGATTCACGGTATTGCTATTTTGGCAATTGAATATCACCCCAGAAAAAAGTATACCCTTTGCCGGACACTAATAGACTTGGCCAGCCACAGCTGGAACACCAGATTTAGGGGATTGCTATTTTGTCAATTAAATTTCAACTCCAGAACAAAATCTATCCTGTGCCAGACACTAGTAAACTTGGCCAGCCACAGCTGGAACACCAGATTTAGGGGATTGCTATTTTGGCAATTGAATTTCACCCCACAACAAAATATATCCTTTGCCGGACACTAATAAACTTGGCCAGCCACAGTTGGAACACCAGATTTAGGGGATTGCTATTTTGGCAATTGAATTTCACCCCAGAACAAAATCAATCTATTGCCGGAAACTATTAAACTTGGCCAGCCACAGCTGAAACACCAGATTTAGGGTATTGCTATTTTGGCAATTGAATTTCACCCCAGAAAAAATTTATCCTTTGCCGGACACTGTTAAATCTTGGCCAGCTACTGCTGGGACACCAGATTTATGGGATTGCTATTTTCGCAATGGAATTTCACCCCAGAACAAAATCTTTCGTACGCCGGACACTAGTAAACTTGGCCAGCTATAGCTGGAACACCAGATTTAGGGATTTCTATTTTGGCAATTGAATTTCAACTCCAGAACAAAATCTATCCTGTTGCCGGACACTAGTAAACTTGGCCAGCCACAGCTGGAACACCAGATTTAGGGGATTGCTATTTTGGCAATTGAATTTCACCCCACAACAAAATATATACTTTGCCGGACACTAATAAACTTGGCCAGCCACAGCTGGAACACCAGATTTAGGGGATTGCTATTTTGGCAATTGAATTTCACCCCAGAACAAAATCAATCCATTGCCGGACACTAATGAACTTGGCCAGCCACAGCTGGAACACCAGATTTAGGGGATTGCTATTTTGGCAATTGAATTTCACCCCACAACAAAATATATCCTTTGCTGGACACTAATAAACTTGGCCAACCACAGCCGGAACACCAGATTTAGGGGATTGCTATTTTGACAATTGAATTTCACCCCAGAACAAAACCTGTCCTTTGCCGGAGACTTTTAAACTTGGCCAGCCACAGCTGAAACCACTGATTTACGGTATTGCTATTTTGGCAATTGAATATCACCCCAGAAAAAAATATGTCCTTTGCCGTACACTAAAAAACTTGGCCAGCCACTGCTGGGACACCAGATTTATGGGATTGATATTTTGGCAATTAAATTTCAACCCCAGAACAAAATCTATCCTGTGCCGGACCCTAGTAAACTTGTCCAGCCACAGCTGGAACACCAGATTTAGGGGATTGCTATTTTGGCCATTGAATTTCACCCCAGAACAAAATCTATCCTTTGCCGGACACTAGTAAACTTGGACAGCCACAGCTTAAACACCAGATTTGGGGGATTGCTATTTTGGCAATTGAATTTCAACTCCAGAACAAAATCTATCCTGTTGCCGGACACTAGTAAACTTGGCCAGCCACAGCTGGAACTCCAGATTTAGGGGATTGCTATTTTGGCAATTGAATTTCACCCCAGAACAAAATCAATCCATTGCCGGACACTATTAAACTTGGCCAGCCACAGCTGAAACACCAGATTTAGGGTATTGCTATTTTGGCAATTGAATTTCACCCCAGAAAATTTTTTTATTCTTTGCAAGACACTGTTAAACTTGGCCAGCTACTGCTGGGACACCAGATTTATGGGATTGCTATTTTCGCAATTGAATTTCACCCAAGAACAAACTCTATCCTTTGCCGGAGACTTTTAAAATTGGCCAGTC